>JARKHS020028796.1:0-176465 GCA_030143305.2 Amblyomma americanum
AGTTTCTTGTTCCGTCTTGTACGATTCCTTGCCTAAGTTCTGGCTATTAAGAGATAGAACGCCACAGCCGGCAATTGCTGCGCGCTTGGTTGCCGCACAACGACAAACCTGCACTGCCAAAGGCTGACGTACAGGCTACTTTTTCTTCCCACAAGTTAGTTTTGGAAGGAAACTCGCTCCAAACAATTTCGAATATTTATATCCGTCTGAAGAGCAGGGGATTGCTGTCTGTCCTTCGATATTATGCACAAGGTGATGGCGAGGCATCGGCGGCATACCGAAGTTTCATCGTAGCCGCATCCTTGCCTTTTATCTAAACATGTTATTTAAACTGTCTACTGAACGCAGCGAAGCTAGAGAAACACGAGGAGATTGAAATCATTTTCCAGCCAATTTCTCTAGAGGTGAAGTTCCTAGCACCGTTTTTGAGATGGGTACAGTTTTGTTGATTTTGAACCATTTATCTTTAAAACGGGCGTCGGTATTGTATTGTATCGAAAAAAACAAATATCAATGTGTCCTTTGTTTTAGAAATTCAGCTGCTTCTAGTCATTTTGAAAGGTATTCATTTCAGTGAGCATGTGCAGTGGCAACAAAAATACTACGAGCAACGCGTCGTATCTACCAATGGAAACGAGCTATAGCTCAAGAAATTGTATATTGCTGAAGACGGCTGTTTGTAGAAGAATACATTTCTAAGAAATTTGTGGATTTCGGTGGTACGCCCTCTTGTGTGCATGCATGAGTTACGCTAATCTAGCATTATTATTATTGTCATGACTCGGTAGAACCCCGAGGAGATATGAAGATAAAAACAGTTTACTGGTCAACCAGAAAAAGTCCCTGCGCGTTTTCAGCTTCTTCCTCTTCTAGCCTTGCGCTCGTAGACACAGTCGTCGTCTTTTGCGTCTTCTTGCATGCGGCATTTGCCCCCCTCCTCAGGAAGCGTCGCCTCGATTATAAGAAAAAGAAGTAGGAAGTCAAAATAGGTCCGAGTAGTACGGCTTCATTCGTACAACATGCACGACGTCGACTTGCTGACGTCGCTTGGATGTCGACAACCCGTCTGGCACCATGTCATACATTACGTCGGTTAAACGTCTCAGCACAACATAGAGCTCGAAATATCGCCGTAATAGATTTCCGGAGAGCTCCACGGCGGCGAATAGGCGTCCAGCCCCACACCTTGTCGCCAGGTTCATACATTACATGTCTGTGGCGAAGGTTGTAGCATTGTGCATCTTACTACTGCTGAGTTCTGATGCGCACACGTGCTAGTTGGCGAGCTTTCTCTGCGCGCTGTGCGAATTTCTCGGCGTCCTGATCGACACCGTCGCCGTCGTCACTCGGGAGCAACATGGAATCCAGCATAGTTGTCACTGGTCGCCCATGAAGAAGGCTGAGAGGCATCGTGCGAGTAATGTCTTGTGCCGTATAGTAGGCGAACGTGACGTAGGGAAAAAATTCGTCCCATTTCTTGTGTTCCACGTCGACGTACATAAAGAGCATGTCTGAAATGGTTTTATTGAGGCGTTCCATCAGTCCATTGCTTTGAGGGTGATAGGCCGTCGTTTTACGATGACTGGTAGCGCTGAGGCGGAGAACGGCTTCCAAAAGCTCGGCCGTAAAGGCAGTTCCTCGGTCACTTATACTGAGTGCCGGAGCACCGTGCCTGAGGACAATGTTCTCAACGAAGAAGCGAGCTGCTTCGGCCGCTGTACCCCTGAACAGAGCGTTTGTCTCCGCTAGCGAGTTAGATAATCGGTGGCGGCAATTATCCATTTATTTCCGGCATTAGACGTCGGAAACGGTCAGAGGAGCTCCATGCCAACTTGCTTGCAAGCGGTCCTTGGCACTTGAAGAGGGTGGAGTACAGTCTAAACACGAATACACCTATGTGGAAGTGAAAATGAAGTAAGCTGTCCTCTAGGGTACTCCCGTTTATAGAATGGAGTGCACTAGAGGACAACTAAGCCACTTTTTACTCCTTTCTGTTTAGAGTGTTGGCCGGCTGGTTTTTCAGGGGGTGATTTACGACGTTGGGTGATGTACGTCCGTACTTAGTGCTTCACTGTCGCCGGGCGTTTCGGCCAGTAGTATCCGCGTTGTACTCAAGCCAACGTGCGGGTGGAGCCTAGGTGGCCGGCGGTTGGCTCGTCGTGGCAGGCTTGCAAGACTTCCGTGCGGAGTGCTGTTGGGACGACGAGTAGATGACTGCTCCCCTCAGGACGGAAGTTCTTCATGTAAAGTACGTCGTTGCGAAGAAAGAATGGAGAGGCTGGGTGCTAAAATCTTAGGCACAGCCGTAGTTTGCATCTCCAAGAAATCAATAAGAGGGAGCAATTCCTGGTCCTCACTCTGCTGTTGGGAAAGAGTTGCGTCATCGATGACGCCTAAAAAAGCAGTGCCTTCATCGGTCATGGTAGAGGGTTCGACCGGTGCTCGCGAAAGGCAGTCAGCACCCGCATGCTTCTTTCCGGATTTGTAAATAACCGTCATGTCGAACTCTTGTAAGCGAAGGCTCCAACGCGTGAGTCTCCCTGAATAGTCCTTCAAGTTCGTCAGCAAACAGAGAGAGTGATGGTCGCTAATAACAGCACCTCGACCGGGGTCACGACTCTGTAGAACCCCGAGTAGAGCTGAAGATAAAAACGGTTTACTGATCAACCAGAAAGAGTCCTTACGCGTTTCAGCTTCTTCCTCTTCCAGCCTTGCGCTCGTACATCCAGTCGTCATCTTTGGCGTCTTCTTGCATGCGGCAACATAAATAGAACCGTCAAACCTAGTTTCGTGTTCTTCGCACTATACTGCTAAGCATACTACTGTGGCCAACTTCGTTTTTTTACTAAATATCTTCTACATGAGGTGCGGTAATTCGGAAGCTACTTTGCCCATCTTCGGCTATGACGAGACTATGCCCCACATTTTATGTGAAGGCCCTGCCTACAACGCCGAAAGGCAGTCCCTCTACCATACTCTGGAGCGTCAAGATCCCCGCCCACTGAAGGAAATGAAGATTCTCGGCCAATGGCCGCGGCGATTGTCGGCGGTGAACGCCTCTAAGGCACTGCTCCGCTTCATGAGAACTTCTCGCTTGCTTTGTCTTTACTGTGACTGTACCGAACGCTATGACTTTGCATAGTGACTTCAATTTCCTGCTACTCTCTTTTCTCCTTCATCGTTTTATCCCCTCACCCCTTTCACCCCGTGCAGAGTAGCAAACCGCTTATTCTTCCGGTTATCCTTTCTGCCTTTCCTCCTCCTCCTCCTCCTCCTTGTCAATGTTAAAAAAGCAGATGCTAAGCGGCGACAAAAGTGGGTCCAATATTTGGCGAAAACTTCCAGGGTGAGTAGATTTACATTATAAGAAATAAGTGATCAGCATTCACTAAAGAGCCGCAGCCATACGACTACAAACCAAAACTTTGATAACTTAAGAGCTCTCTCGGAAAAATCGTAGGCGCAGAAAAATTGACATAGACCATGATGAATTTTTATTCGAGCAACAAGTTTCTGTGAAACATACATATCCTTTCTTTGTTGCCGTATGGCTGCGCTTGGGTTGATCTTCTTCTGTGGATGTAGGAAGAATGGAAAGTGGGAAGACACGGGCTTGTCTACTGGAGAGCTAGCCTCCACGCCCACTGCCTGCGTGTCATAAAAAGAGGTGGGGGAGGGGAAGAAGATTGAAAGGAGAGGGTAGGCGCGCAGCCGCAATGATCATGCCAGTTGACATGTGCTGCCCGCTCAGTCCTAGAGGCGGCCAGAGAGGCCGGTGGCCTCCAGGAAGGAGAGGAGGTGCCAGAAGGCCTTGGCAGGATGGTGGCCGCCGGGGAAGAGAAGGTGATCCACAGAACCGCTGGGGAGGCCCAAGGAGCGATAACCCGCCGCCTCCATGATTGTCCTTGCGGGCACAAAAAAGATGCAGGGCTATCGCCATTGGGTCATTGCATAGTGTGCACGCAGGGGAGGCGGAGAGGCCAAGGCGAAAGAGGCGGGAGCCGGTGTTGGCGCTACCCTGAGTCTCAGGAGAAGGCTGCGCTCTTTGCAATCCAGGCCAACAGATGGAAGTGGGTGTGGTGGATGGCCATTTGCCACTCTGGGATCTGGGTGATCAAGAAGGAGGTGACAGTCCACGATGCTCCTTGCAAGGTCCAAGAGGCAGAAGTTCCTGGAGAGAGGAGTTCCAGGGGAGTGTGCCGCTTTGGCCAGGGACTCGGCATCCTCGTTGCCCTGGACTCCGACGTGGTCCGGCACCCAGGTCAGCCGGATGCGAGTTCCCCTGGTGCAAATTGCGTCAAGCCGCCAAGACAGCCTGCGGGCGATGGGGGGGGGGGGGGGGGCTGGAAGGGCCTCTGGAGGAGCTGGAGGGCTGCCCTGGAGTCAGTATAGATGGCTGCCTCCTTGACCCCAGGGCTCTCGCTCAAGTTATCAGCAGCCAAATGAATGGCGGCCAGTTCAACGGTTGTGGACGAGGCCACAAATGGGAGTCTGGCCTGTCTGCTCACGAAGAGCGATAGGGTAGTGCAGGCTGCAGCCGCAGATGGCCAGGGTCCTGGTAGGGTGGAGCCGTCCGTGAAGATAGGGACAGTGCCAGGAAGTTCGGCCTGGAGAACAGCAGCGACCTCCTGCAGTAGGCCCACAGCAGCAGTGTTCCGCCTCGTCCGGGAACCAGGAAGAGAGAGATGGACCTCGTAGAGGTGTCCAAAATCCGGGCGACGAGGGGGGGGGGAGTGATGTTTCCGGCTGTTCACCAGCTAGGTCTTCGAAATCCTGTGCCACCTGGCTCATTTTGGAGTTAGGCCTGTTGAGAAGGCGGTCCAAGAGGGGGTGCCCGTCGGGCGCGTTGTGAATGCTCTCTATGTGGCGGAGGGAGGTGCGCATGAGAGGAGCTCCAAGGGCCATGAAACTGCTTCAGCCAGGGTGGCAGCCACAGGAGAGCAGCGTGGGAGCCCCATGCATAGGCGTATGGCCGCCCGCAGTTTGCGCTCAATGGCCAAGTGTTGGGCCACAGTGAGCCGGACAAGAGGTAGAGCGTATGTGAACTGCGGGACGGCCATGCCTTGGTAGAGCTGGTGTCCCAGCCTGGGGTGATGCCGTTGTTCTTGGCTAAAAGCAACCGTACGGCCCCTGGACCCTGGAGGACTGGGCCAGGAAGTGGCGCACTGCCGAGCTCCATGTGAGTCGGGCGTCGATGAGGAGACCAAGGTATTTCACCTCACGGCTCCAGGTGAGGTCACGGCCACCAACGTTGGGGAAGGTACGGCCAGGGCGGGCACCAACCCTGGTGTTCAGGAGCATCGCCTGCGTTTTGGTGGGAGAGATGCTAAGGCCAGCACGCTCCAGGAAGGCGTCGACAGCATCGATAGTCCGCTGGACATTTTTGATGGCGTGGACCTTGTATCTGCGGGGCCCACGGCACCAGATGACAATGTCATCCGCGTAGATTGCCACGCGGATGGGTAGCAGAAGGTCCTTAGGCAGGAAGCCGGGCAGGAGGGCCAACACTGCGTTGAAGAGTAGGGGGCTAAGGCGTAGGGGGGGGGGGGGTTGATGCTAATCGGTAACTGCGTACTTATATTTAGCTTCATTCGTGCAGCCCTCGCACTGACTTCTAAAATAACCAGGAAACATTATTGTATCTTCGACGACTTCTGCTTTCATGCATCATTAACGCTTCTGCACGAACTTTCCGCTGAGAGGGAGAACAAAAACGGCCGTAATTTGTTTTATTAGAGCTTTTTAGTCAACCGCCTTCGCTCCATGCACTGCTGGGAAGTACATGGTTTGTATAAATATACGCATGCGACGAAAGAGCTCCAAATATTATAAAACCAGCTGTGCTTTGTGCGCCCCTCTCCAGCAGCAGAGCGCGCTCCGCGAACAACGGACAAAATTTTTGCAGGCTACATTTAAAACTATAAACTCGCTGGAATGCATTCCACGGGAGGGGGGTAGGTAATGATCAATACATTGTATGAGCGATTAGTATAGACGTTGCCTCACTGGGACGACAGGACACCGACGATGACGCGACACCGACGACGGTGAGGAGGAAACGAGCCGTCGGAATACTGTTTTCGTACTGTCTTGTGAAACGCGGACATCAAGATAACACGATCGACAATCTGATGTAATAGGACAGGATTTCAGTGCGGCGAAGCGGAGAAAACCAGTCCGGCTATCGGTTTCAGATTCTTGTTCAGGAGATAGATCACTGAGTTAAAAATACGGCAAACAGGAACCCGATTACAAATTTTTAGACGCAAAATGCATTACAATATTGAATAAACATATGCAACTTATCCACTGCTTTGCGTAATCTGGTAGCTTCAACTCAAAGAAAACTGCAAAAACGTTCTGAGAGTTTCCGAGTTCGTCGCATGCGGGCGAAATATTTGCAGAGTTCTTTCCTACTCAACAGCAGGTGATAGTTAGGCGATACTTCAACACTCCTGTGTTATTACTTGGTTGGCAAGAGGAAAATGGTCAATAGCGAAATTTCACAGAAGCAGAATTAGAAAACACATGCGAGGAATTGGAAGGCCTAGAATAGAAGCCAACAGAAAGGCCATGTTGCAAAGTTCTAAACAGCAGGCCAAACGAGGCTACTTACAAGTATCTCCTAATGAACGAGAATAAAAAAGAAATAGTTATCAAACGAATTACGAAGAAGCGTGGCAGAATTCTTTAAGCAAATGACGAGAAACGACTGCACCATTGCAGTGTTATCTCAGTTTTCTTTCCAGTGGTGTTCTCAGGTTATGATCAGCCAGCATTTAACATACGAGTTTAAACCTTAAAATATTAGTTTTAAGTGTAAAATGTGAGGTGCTGCTACGATGGGTTGTTACGAAGCTCGTGACAAATAATTCCAAGAATATCTGGTTTGCAAACAAGCGTGTATCAACAATTGCGTGCTCGAATAGAGGAGATCAAAAGCACCCTTGTGGAAGTGTGCGTAGGAACTCTGACGACGAGACAGCACGTCAGAATTTTTAAGGATGAGTGTTATTCTTCCAGGAAGCCTTAAATACAGCAATATGAGCGCCAAGCATCTTGCTATCGTCTCGTATTACACATTGCATGATTGGAAAATACTAGTACAGAATCACAGCCCAAGTTCTTAGGCACAAAAAGAGAGTCGATGCGTTGCCGTAGTGCTGAAGTGGCTGCACAAGGGCTACCAGCTCGGAACGCGGAAGACCATTGATACTTTTTGCTCCTTTTTTCAATCGTTCAGCATAATTTCTCCTAGATTTCTGGCTACGATCTCGCCCTAATCCTTCCATCCCCGCTCTTCTGGCACAGCAGCGTGGAGCCAGTAGTCATCGCACCACCAGTAGCGCCATACTCGGCCCTCACGTATTACACAGCTGCAGAGTTGGCCGAAATGGTCCCGGGATTTGCAGCACGGCATGGCGTCAGATTGCCGTTTCGAAAAGAAAATTCCCAGGTTGTTTCACTAGTGTGACAAGGCATTTGACAGGCCACCGGCCAACAGGCGTGTCTTCGGTGCCTCTGTGACTACGCTGACACTTCGGCGACTGTTCACGTCAGAATAGTGTGACATTGACGCCGACATCTCGAAGACACAGCGCCACAAAATCGATTCGGCCGACTTTCGCCCTAGTGTGAGAGCTCCTTAAGGATTATGCTGCGCAGTGGAAAAATTGAACTAAACTGAACAAAAGCCGCCGACCACGTGCTCTCCGACCTTAAAACCATGCTCTAAATGCCCAATAAGGAAACATTTCTGAAGCCGCTGTTCCCAACACTTCAAGCGCAGCGAATTGCCGGCAGCACAATGCCCCGTGATCTAGCATTTGCATACTGGCAGCGAAATAACCACAAAGATGGCAATTCAGGCCTCCTCAGTCGCTATTGCTACGTCGTTTACTCATTCTCTTGCGCTCATTATTCATAAACTTTCTGCGATCGAGACTCTTCTTCGTGCCTTATTCATAAAAAAAGGTTCTGCGCATGCCCATTAAAAAAGTTAAGATTTGTGAACATCTTTTTTATGAAAAATCAAAGCGTCAGCCGCAGGCAATCCAAGTCATTTCGCACTCGCCGGCTGGCGTGGAAGCTACTGAGCGTGACTTTTGACATTCTGTGAACCGAAGCTTAAAACCACAGGAAAAATACGTAAAAGTTGTAGCAGACAGTTCTTTTCATAGCAGGTCTCCATATCTTAAAAACATAACGAATGCTCCCCTGCACATCTGCTAGCGTGCTAGCGCGGCTATGCAAAAACTGGGCCAGGCACTTAATCAGTGCCGCTTGCTTCACCTATCTGCCTCCTCGGGGGCAAGGAGCTTGTAAATTTACTCGCTACGTGAAGACTATTTCGTGCGAAGAAAGTACATCATGAATTTGTAAAACAGCGCATTTGCGTGCCAAATGGCAATACACTGCTGTGCGTCCAGAGTGAACTTTCAAGGGCCAAGGTCTTTGATGGCAGAAACTTTCAGAATTCTAACTTTCATGCATAGTTTAGACAGAGGCCGCAATTTGATAAAGACGAGCTAAATTGCATTTCTTGTTTCTTATAGAACCTTTCGCCGCCAGTAGCGCTTTCGTTCGTTTTAATGGTATCCGTTTTTTGCTAGGTTCATATTTTCTAGAGACTAAGGAGCTAATAAAAGTTTTGACCAAACAGTAGTCCTCTTACATAAGAAGTTCTCTAAGCACAATGTGAACGAAAACAAGGCAGGTGGAAAATTGTCGTGCGTGTGATTTCTTGTGCCAGCACTGTAAATCCGTCAGAAGCCGGGGTGGTATACAGTGTTGATAGTAAGCAGACGTGCACACAGGAGAAGAAATTCGTTGAGAATATCGCAGTCTGAGAATATCGCAGAATATCAAAGACAATTCATAACTCCTCATAGGCTGTGTTTTTTGCACTAATTGCTCTCCAAGGAAAGAGAAACTTGTTGAAGTTCGGCGTTTAAACAGAGGAATTTCTTCCGTTTGGAGTCCAGGGTCTGAAGGAATCTTGTCTTGTCGGGATGGTGCATGATGAAAGTGGAAGACACCGACAAAAAGAATGGAAATGGAAAGACGTTTCGTCGCCCCCACGGGAGCCTTGTTCACAATGAGGCAAGAGGTAAGAGCGTCACTTTTTAAACGCTGCGCATGAGCGAACCCAGGCATCTTGCGTTGATTGGGGGCAGATCTTCGTCATTCCGATTAAGCGTATGTGCTGTCGTCTGAATGATCAATGATTCATTATAGAGCCGCCACTTCTTGTCCTTTTTTTTGCGATCAAACAATACAGAAAATATGGAAGCCGTTTGCCTAATTTTGTTTAAGCAGAAACAGATGTGCTGCCTGCACAACAGGCGAGACAAGCTGTCACCGTTGCTAATAACTATACTTGCTGTCGCCGTTCTTAACAGTCCTCAGCAAACCTGTCACAGATAAAAAGAGGTTAAAACTGCGTCCTGTCTGCTGCAACGTGTGCGCATGATTGGTGAATGCAACCTAGTTTCACACAGTCTTCTCTCAGGTAATTAAATTTGGTTGCAGACTTCTGCTCTAGGATCCTGAGCATCAGAGGGGCCGCCTCGGATCATCGGCTTTGAAGTAATTCGGCGCTCATATTGTTGAAGCGCCATCGGCTCTAACCCGACATCATACCATACCATACCATACCACCGCACCATACTATGCCATACCATACCATACTACTGCCATACCATGCCATACCATACCATACCCTGCCATGCCGTGTCATGTTATGCATGCCATGCCTTACAATCAGATTGCAACACGTTTGTTAGTGGTAATTTTGCCTTCGTGTGCTTTGGGTCCTCATTTTTATAAGAGATCGTTCCAAGGGAGTACACCACGCAAGTGACAAGAAAAAAATAATTCTGGCTATCAAGATTGTTACCTAATGTACTATGCTGATACGTTTCCTGACTCCAAAGATAACAATTATATCCTCCTTCTTTGCAGATTTTGTAACCTTGCAGTAGCAAGTTACAAGCTTAAACGAATTCTCAATTATCTCATAACTAAACTCCCACATTTCGTCCATTTTTGGCAAAGGGACTGCGGGAGTCGTACTCTCGTTCCTCACGGCAGAAAAGTAATAGCGACAGCTGCATCACAGCAACCCCTCCCCCTTTTTTCTGAAACACCGAAAGCGGCTACTGCACATGTTATCATTGAACACATATACAGTATGTCCTCACCGATCCTGTCGCGGACACAGGCGGTAAAAACTCAGTTTTTTATGCGTCAGCTTGTGCGCATGATTGGTGAATGCGACCTATAGTTTCACAGTCTTCTCGACGATAATTAAATTTGCTTACAGGCGCCTGCTCTATGATCCTGAGCGTCTGAGGTGCCGTGTCCAAGCATCGCCTTTGAATTGATTTGGCACCCTTATTTGGTCAAGCGTCTTCGGCTCAAACACGATATCAACAAGCTCGTGCAGCAAAATGGATCAGTTTCCTTGCAATACTTTGTACCGACATCATGTGGCACAACAGTAACTAAGTACCTAAGCCATAACAAATGCACAGGAAGGCGGATTCTCAAGTGGCATCATGCCTCCCAACATGAAGACCAGCTTCGATTTCACGATTTCGATACATTTATCAGTACTTGAAGGCTAAAAACAGGGAATGCAGTCGCATTTCCTGCTTTGAGAAGTTGGATGAAGTTCGGCGAGTGATATGATGCGACGCAGCATGCGCTTCTCAGCAAAATGATAGTATGAAGGAATAAGTGTTCATATTCGAAATAAATTGACTAGTGCTGTAGAAAGTAACGTTCCCTAGTAATGATATATATATATATATATATATATATATATATATATATATATATATATATATATATATATATATTTAAATACCAGGTGTTTCGGGGAAGGTGTTCACTAAATGTAAAAACAAGGTTTTTGATGTAACCAGAAGCAATTTGCGGCATAGTAACATGAGTCTTGGCGGGCGACAAAAAACAGGCGAATCATCTTAACTATCTAAGTGATTAAGTAAATTCTAATAGTTAACTTTTAAACTATATTTAATAGGCACCTGATTGCAATTAGAAATTTGTAGCCGGCCGTTAGTAATAGCTAAATACATTTTTAAAAATTCAAAAACGTGATTACCTTCGGCGCTGTGGCTCAACAAATTTTGGCTATTTCGAGTAGTTATGACCACTGGTGAATTTTTTTGCCTGCATACTTTTCAAAAGTGCATGTATTTTAGCACTATGTAGCAAAATTTTGACGGGCAACAGCGGCGAGACTAATGGCGTTTTCGAAGTTCTAAAAACTCATATAGTTATTATTAACTGCCCGCTACTAATGTCTAATTAGTCAGCTGCCTATTCGTAATAGTTTAAAAGTTAACCAATAGGATTTATTTATTCTCTTTCTTGCTAACAACATAATTCACCTCTTTTCTGACGTCCGCGAACTCTGGCATTACTATGCTGGAAAAAGCTTCTGTTTACTTCAAAAACCCTATTTTAAATATTAGTGATCACCTTATGGATATATATATATATATATATATAAATTAGGAGGTCGTGGGTTCGGATCCCACCGGCGGCATGGTTGTTTTTTCTGTTGCTTAATAAATCATTTTCTTTAAGCGACAGATTAATCAAAGTATTGTTCTTCCACTAATCAGCGTTACGAATTAAAAAATAGAAACATTCCCCTATGCACCTTGGTTTCGGTGGCTGTTGGCTTCCTTCAAATGTTTGTCAAACGAGCCCCTCATTTCCTTTACCTTGTCTGCTAATAGCTTAACGAGGGCCTCGGTTCTGGCAGTCTTGATGCCATAGGTAGCATAAGAGGGCTCTCGTGCAGTTGCCGCCCTCACCGTTAGATGACGCTCCACGTCACACTCGCGGTAATACAGGACGTGGTACGTCCGCCGCTCTGGACGAGGGTGGCGCTGGTGAATACTCTCAAGGTTCACCTACACGCAGTAAACATAAATACCCCGAGAGCAGCAGATTACACAGCCGTAGCTCAGTTGGTAGAGCACCGGACGCGACATTCGCAGGTCGGGAGTTCGGATCCCACCGGCGGCACGGTTGTTTTTTCTGCTGCTTTATAAATAATTTTATTTAAGCGACAGATTAATGAAAGTATTGTTCTCCCACTAATCAGCATTACTAAATAAAAAATAGAAACATTCCCCTATGGAGCTTGGTTTCGGTGACTGTTGGCTTCCTTCATATGTTTGTCAAACGAGTCCCTCATTTCCTTTACCTTATCTGCTAATATATATATATATATATATATATATATATATATATATATATATATATATATATATATATATATATATATATATATATATATATATATAGAAAGGACAGGCTCTGTCCGAAACGTCGACTCAAAATAAATCTATGGCTAAATGAAGCGTTTTCAACTTTGAATTTTTGCCTCTAGCAACCAAATACGTTTATCATTCTATACTTATACTATATATATATATATATATATATATATATATATATACCAAAAGTGATTTCTGGCAGCTGATTTGGACAATATAATATAAAATCGCCAAAAATTGGAGAAACATAACAGGATTTAATTCACAACGTTTCGGCTGGAGGACCAGCCGGCTATATTTATATATATATATATTTATATATATATATATATATATTATATATATATATATATAATATATATATATATATATATATATATATATATATATATATATATATATATATATATATATATATATATATATATATATATATATTGTGACATTCCTTATGTGTGCTACGAGGTACATTCCTTGTGTGCTACGAGGTGCATTCTTTGTGTGTGCTACGAGGTGCATTCCTTGTGTGTGCTACGAGGTACATTCCTTGTGTGTGCTGCGAGGTTCCGCGTTCCACGGCGCGGCGTGGACGGGGACCCAGATGACAGCGGCGTCATCAATTGCCCAGCCATGCACTTTGAGTGACGAACGGAACGAAGGGGTTTGGGCCCAACCGGACCCAACCGGACCCGCCGCCGCCGCCGCGGGGAAACAGGCTTTATCCTCCCCAATTGGCGTGGCGGTTCCAGTGGCGGCCCTCCCGGGCACATTCCAGGACAAGGGAACTGTCAGCGATCCAGAGCGCGCCGTACCACAGCCGACGCTATGCGCTACCGCGAAGACAACATTCTTTCCCTCGGACTCAACACGTGAGGGGGGCGAGACAATAAGTGCGGTGGTATGTTTGTGCGCCCAAGTGAAAGCCCTAGCCCCCCCTCCTTCCCCTCCGGCGTGGGCGTCCTCACCCTAGGGAGTGTGGAGAAGAGGATATAAAAATCGAGGAGCAGTACGGAAGGGAAACGCTCAGGACGACATCGTTCGCTAAGAGGGCCTTCAGCGCCGAAGCCCGACGGCGTGCAGCTTCTGCCAGCAACCGCTCGAGCCCAACTCCGGAGCCACTCCATCGCCCTTATGAAGTCGTCGGCACGTAAGCTCGGACGCCCCAGCCTCTGATGTACAATCTTAATCATGTGTAATTATTGAATATACCTGTTTGTTTAAACTGAGCCATACGGTGTCTCTTTGCCTCTCCGTCCCGTGTGGACCTGCGCATTATGGGGGTCATCACAATATATATATATATATATATATATATATATATATATATATATATATATATATATATATATATTAAACTCTGCGTAAGTGTAGCTAGAAGCTTGGCTTGCAATAAATGATTGACATTCAGTGAGAAGACATGACACGCAACTGCCCACCAATATTGCTTCATTTCAGCGCCTGTAAAAATGAGTGCGTGTATTTCCTGGTGCTTGCTCCAAATACCGACTATTGAATATTCATAAAAATTTGAAATGGACTGAGAACTTCACTGCGAGTGGCATGCCCGCAAATCTTTGCCATGCCTGCTCAGAATCTCACTGAACGACTACTGAGTTCACCATGGATTCCAGGGCAGTATGACATTGTCGCGGATTTGGCTGCAGAGACTTAGCAACTTACCAATGAACAAACAAACTGGAAGTTGTCAGCGTTGCAATTAGAGGGCTATTATTTTAATTTCACTAAAAAAATAAGTAGCGGCCGTATCACCAGCAAGTTTCCGCCCAACAAGCTGGGCGCCAGTAGTAAAAATTAGTGCAGTTTTCAACCAATGTAGGTTCCGGATTCAAGGGCGCGGGCAGCGGCAGGTAAACATGGTTCGTACAGAAATCCCATTCTGAATTATTTTTAGTTTTGAAAACTTAATGTTTGGCTGTTTCTTTTTGCGCGTTTATATTTATCGCTGGTATAGTATTTTGTTTGCAATTGCAGTCAACGCGTCTCTTACCGGTATTTCGATGTAACCCGGACGGGGACGCATCTGTAAGGAGGACTGTAATCCCGTTAGGCGGAGAAAAAAAGCAGGTAAATGCATTGTCGACGCATCAGCCGCTTAACTGCACATGCAGAACAAGACACGCAGATGAGATTCACCCCTTTCATTATTTTTCCATTAGCCAAAACCACTCATTGCCTTGGTGTAAAAAAAAGCCTTAGACTGAACAAGCTTTGAATATCGTATTTTCTTATTAAGAAGCGCCTTTTCGATACTGTGTCCTGGAGGCAACTATTGCCTTTACTTTCTATCTATGACCCTGGTTTCGTGCTTCTAAGAGCAGGTTGAGGCCATTTCGAACAAAGAGCAAATAAGGATAACGAAGTATGCAACAACTTTTCTACTCATTCTTCTAACGTGCCACCAACCTAAGTGGCTTCCTTTACTTTATTTCTTTTTTGTATTCACCTTTTTCTATCGCAATTCAGTTTCTTCGTAATCAAGTAAGGCTGAGAGGAGAAGAGTTCAAGCCCAAACTAAGTTAAGTTCATTCAACAAAGTTCCCCGAGAATAGCGTTAAAATTAGATTTTCACCTCCAAAGGGGAATTCAGAGCTTTTGTTTTTCTCTTGCGGAAAAGGTGGCGCATCCTGTCTTCTAAGCATCAGTCGCGCGACTCCCTTAGTTTTCTGTTTGCCTTCCATCTGAAAGGCGGTTGATAAGGCCCGTGGTGCTCGAGATTTATCACACATTTTAACTGTACTCTTGATGTGGTGGTGTTGAATGCAATTTTCTTCCGACTTCTACCTTTTCGGTGTTTCAAAACTTTTATTTCTGCCACTGAGGGATTTCTCAAGGCCGACAGCGTATGTTGACTGCGTGGAAAGATGTGTGTCATGAGGAATGTATTGGAGGCTGTAAAAACTAGAAAATAATGTTTTGGGCCAAAATAATGCCTATTCTGAGGAGGAATAGCTTAAAATATTTTGGTGAGTAAATTTTAGCTTAAAGTCATTGACAGGCATATTTGCTTTGATGTCAGCTCAGGAATTCATCACTGCAGAGATTTTACCGGCAGTTCTGCTTAAAAAGAACGTAGATCAGCTTCCTGTCTTTGAATAGGAAACACGTAGGAGTGTTGTAGACAACGTAGTGTTTAATTCTCGGCCACCATCATTCTTTATAACTACAGTCGAAAACAAAATAGTTTGATTATTCAATGAAACGGAAGAAAAGACGTAGTATGCGCGTTCCGGGAAAAAAAGGCTCTCCCCTCTAAGGCTCCCAGTTTGTGCCATATGTCATTGCCATACCGACATAAGCTAAATGTCCGTGTTGGCGCACGCTGCATATAGTATGAAGGTTAAGAATAAAAGAGGCTGAGAAAAACAGAGCCAGTATTCAAACTAGCAGAGCAAATTGGGCTACTTTGTATTAGCTCATGACTGAATAAACCATTGCTCTATTCCGAAAAAGGACAAGGGTTTAGTCCTTGTCTTTGTTGTAGCGCAGCAGCGGTTTCTTCTCTCATGAGGTAGTCTGAAACGCAAAGCCAATCAACAAGACAGTAGCTCTCTGAAAGAACTGCAATAAAAGGAAGGCAGCAATGTAAAGGCCACTGCGTTCAAGCACATATGAAGAACTTGTTTAAATTATCTTTGAAATTTTGCGCGGGAGATTGTTAAACGCGCTAAAGTTAAAGAATACTTGTAAACATTAAACCTTCTTAAAGGAAGTAATTACCGATTGGCACCTAATCAAGCGCAAAAATACGGCTACAAAGGAAAGCTATGCAGCTCCCACAGAAAATTCGTATTTGAAAAAATATTTTTCCTGGTCCGGGATTCGATCTTGGGACCACTGCTCCACCTGAGCAGTCGCTCGACGAACTGAACTAACCGGGACGATTAGGATATGGTGCGACGAGAGGGAACTGGCTAATAACTCGAAGTGGGAACAGTGTTGGTTGAATATTTAGAGAAATATCGCAAAGTTGAGTAGATGTGTAATATTGGAGTAATTACTCACTGGTATCCATGCAAGCCCAGCAATACGGCAAGAAAAGAAAGCTATAGAGCTTCGACAGAAACTTCTTAGTTAAAGGAAAATTGCTCCTCGGCCGGGGTTCAAATACGGGAGCACCGCTGCAACGGAGCAGTTGGTCTACCAATTGAGCTAACCGGGACAGCTAGCACAATTGGTAAAGCGAATGGATCAAATAAAGGTCTCAGGATGAATTGCAGACCCATGCTATACAAGGCAGAAAATGTTCGGTCTTCTTGATGAACCTGGCCTCTAAGGACAGCGTTGCACACTCCGCAGCCACGGTGAGGCTATCCTAGTACAGGAAGAAAACAAGGTGCACGTCGCTGCCAGAGTCGTTGGCTTCAGAAGAAATTTGCCCTCGTTACCTTGATGTCTGCCGTTCCTTACAGAGGTGAAGGGGTAACTGGATTTCACTTGGTAGTTTTACGTTACCGAATGTTTCAACCGCAAAGAGAGCTTGGTATGCAACGAGAGCGGGTCAGCATGCAAATAATTTTATTTTGGTTGCATGTCACTGTACTTTGGTTTTATGTCAGTCGGTGCTTCAAAAGGCCAAAAGCTGGCCCTCAAAGTGTTTCAAAGAGAAATCTGCCGCCGGCTGAGAAATGCTAGTTCATTGATAGTAGAATAATCAGGACACAAAATGCGAATACAAATTTGAAGCCAAGAAAGTGTTTATAACCATGAAGGCTAAAAGTTGCTCCTTAGAATGGTTTATTTAGTTTTTGCGTCTAGACGTGTAGCCAGCCTAATGCCAGGCTCCTATGGAAATGATCGTTGTTTTATATACTGCATGTGCGCGCATTTCTGGCGAACTTCTTTTACTCCAGCAGAGGCTTTTTGCCCAATTGTAGTGGGACTGAGGCAAATTCAGTTTTGCAGTGGCTTTAAACATGTCGGATAATCTGTGGCATCAGTTAAAGTTTAGTGGCTTCTGGTGGGCAGCCACCACCTCTTGAAACACCTAACATCTGGCCGAAACCCACTGTTCTTGCAAATCAGAATTAAATTGAATCTGAAGCTAAGAAAATATTCTGCGACGAGTCTGCAAAGCTCAAAATATGCAATGAAGATGTATGTGCTTCTGAACAGGAAAGAAAAGAGACAGTTAAGTGAATGACCTGCGCGTTTTAAGAGCATACTGACTGCTGAAAGTACCGCAAAACATTGCAAAAATTGGTTCTCTCATGAACATTCCCTGAGGACTCTGCCTTAAAACGAGCGAGACAGAGCAGAATAATAAAAATACGTTTCGCGGTAATAGCGTGTTTTCTCGTTCGCATCGAGTCCATGCGCTACCCAGCCATTTTTGAAAAGTATACGACACGGAGTATCAGAGTTGCCGCTTAGATAAAATCGTTTTCTTAGACCGGAAACAAGAATTGTTTTGAAAGTTTTATAGCGTGTAAAAAGTCCCGTCTTAGCAACGGTGCCCTAAGCGCCTGTTAAGCGACTAAGAACACAGAACAAAAAAAAGATAAAAAGATATGGTCGCAGCACTTTGGTAGGCTCAAAATTCACTCAAGTGGCTGCATTTTATGAAGACTTGGAGCAGGCCTTCTTCTACGGACCCTTGATTTTTCTGCAGCCGATAGCAGAATTGTGGGCATTTACACAGCTCGTGCTGTTTTGATCGTCGCCCTATTTATCAAAGTCAACCTCTTTACCTCCTCACCCTCTGCTGTCCGTGCATGTTCAATGGCTTCAGATACTGTGGACCTCCTTGCACATGACACCCCTGGCGGCTTCATAAGGCAGTTCTTGCAGTGTGTGATTGTCTAACTGCTAATACTTTTGAAATATATTTGACGTCGGCAGTGGGAAGAAACAGTTTATTTGAAGCCAAGGGGAGAATACGAAAACACTAAAAACATTGATTTTTACTAAAGTTTTCTAAAGAGAGCTGGAGTTGTTCATTTATAACTTTCTGCTGCCCTCAAATGCCCGGCATTTGCATAGGAGGAGAGCAAAAGAGAAAAATAACTGCATCAATACGGCAAAGAAAATGAATAAAAATAAGAATATACGTGAAAATTAGCTAGAATGAAGTCGAACAGCATTCATGAAAAAGGGCCTTGAAAAAAAAAAACACTTTATTAACACCGAAACCATAGTCTCATGACAAAAATAAATAAACAAAACGTCACCAAAAAGTGCGTAGTGATACTTACAACTGATTTCTGCGGGAATTAGTTGCGGCGAACTTCAGCGAAATAAAGGAATAAGCGACCTGCGCTCTTGTTCACTGTGTTCACCGCAGAGCCACAGCACACAACCTAGCCCAAGGAGAAAGCATAATTTAGCGCTTCGGCATTACTTTTCCACGCCCCCTACCCGAGTTTATAAGCATATGCTTCCATTCTGTGGCAAAGCCACCCGTGGCCTGCGTTAGCTAAATGAGCTGCGCGTGGAGCACTTGGGCGAGGATTGGTTTCAGTAATACTACACACTGCTCATCATTAACAATTTAGTCACGCATTTGTCGCCACCCAGCGACTGCCGGGAGTTACTTTTAGGCGCTGGAAACAGCATCGCTTGGACAGCGTAGCTTGCGTGTAGAAGATGCTTGTGCAAAAGTGACTAGACCCAATCATTAGGGCTTGATCAACACGCAGATAACGTTACCTGGGAGCGGTAACAAAATGACGGCATGATAAAATATGATGGTCGAATTTGTTGAGTCGACACAAAAGTGTAAGGTTTCTTTGCAATCATAAGCTGGTGGTTACGTTAAGGTTTCTTTAGGAATAAACAGGACAGAATGGCTCTGAACCAGCTACAGTGTGCCAATCTAGGATTACGGGTATGGCTATGAAATGAAAACAGCGTATTCTAACTTAGTGTGAACAAGGAGATGAAAATGCAACACTTGGGTGTAATCAGGCTGACGATGTGATGATTATGATGATGATGATGATGATGAAAGCGACTCAAGCTGAAGGACTCTAATTGAATAAGCAGAGCGACTAACATTTTGTCACGAAATATTCCTTAGTTTTCATTTGTTAGGACAAAGTTGCTTCTTTCAGTGTGGCCCCGGTGAGCTAGCATCGTTTTGTTTGTTTAGTGTATACTCCAGACCACAAAAGCAACACAGGCACATTTGAATAAAACTAGACAACAAAAGTACAGCACACAATAACAAAAGCGGTGCGGATTTCTTCATGCCATGCTACCCAAACTATGACAAGTCTGTAAGGCGTTTCCTACAAGGTATCGCACGCGGAAGGAACGAATATTTATAGCTATCGCTCTTCTTAACATATGGTGTCAGCATGCACAATAATTGATGTCGTGTAACAGGGTAGATAGACGCTATAAGTGTACGTGACGGTATAATGCCAATTCATGATTATGCAGTGAATAAAAGAAGTCAGGGCAGCATTTTCTTCTTTGCACTTGAAGTTATTCATACTGCTAGTCGGAATGAGCGCAATAAGAGAATCGCGGTTTTGTAAATTTCGAATAAATAATCCTAATATCCTTTCTATGAACTGTTTCAAGTTTACGAATTCTTTGTTTAGTAATAGAGTTCTTTGCCACAAAGGAATATTCAAAATTCCTTCTGGTGCACTCGGAATATGTTATAGGGTTAATTTTGAGGAGTAATTTCTAAGCTTATGTATTATTAAAGAGCTGGTGGAATGCAGGCGCATTTATGATAACAATATGTCAATTGCAGCAAACTATTATTAGTGATTACTATTCAAAAATGCTTATACCGACTAACCTGCTGAGCACTGATCATCCAGACATACGAACCTGGTTTCAGGATTCTTTTTATGCGCTATCTGGAGGGAAACAATTTTTTCAGTGCGAAGAGCCATAAAATACTAATTCGACCAATTAAGCACATTATATGTGCTGAAATTGAGCCTATTCTGATCGTCGACCTGGTGCATCCAAGAACTTTAGAAGAAATAAGAAACAAAAGACCTCGCTGATTGTTCTGGGGCGCTCAAGAGTACTGTCTTTTCGTGTTTCTTGATTAGCGTGCCGTGTGCGCGGATCAGTTCGTTACAGGACCAAAATAAACATTGATATTTCTCAAGATCAGATTTCAATAAGGGCCTTCTTCCTCGTTAGTTCAGGGCGCCGTGACATAAATTTGTTAGCCATGAGCCTAGAAACGAAGCTCCATAGGACCTCCGTACTCTGTCTGTTCGTAAGGTTCCGTTTTCTTCTGGCTGCTGCACTCAATTTCTTACATTTTTTTTCAATATGATGATTGATTAGAAACAAAATGACCGTTAATCTATTAAAAAGGTTGCAAAGCTGGACCACACCGGCACCCCTCTTTTTCAATGCACGTATGCTTAAATATCACTCGTTTATTTTATAATTCCTGCTGATTCTCAAAATATAGTGCGAATTATTCCGTTTAACCATCAGCCACCATGTAGCATTATTTTATTCATTCAGTACTCCAAATATCCTTTCTTTTGGAAAGAATGTGTTTTCCAGTCAGTACTGCAAGGAGCCACAGCATGGGGTAGAGGTGGCGTATCGAGGTGCTACCATGCTTCGATGAAGCCACCCAACCGACACGCGCTGAGTGGACAAGTACGCCTTGCCCTTACGAAAATGCCACTCGCTGAATCGCCACAGATTCAGCCGCTCGGAAAATTACTGTCGCATCGCTCTATTCTTAAACTGTTACGGCGAACCTATTTTTTCTCACGATTTAAGGCACTTATCTATCAAAAATTTCACCTTTTTGTTTAAAAGATACCCTGCACATGCTGTTAGCAATATTATTTCTTTTCCCAGCTTCTCGACGCAGGTGCAGTGGTCCTACTACTGAAAGAACTGTTTTTTTAGCGTTGTGACCACCGGGTAAAGAAATGTGGATCGTTATTAGCAGCATCATGCTCGTTGTAAACAGTTTTTTCTCGAAATTTTCAGTGCTTCTGCAACAAAGGCTTAGAAAGAAATATTAAATATTGAGCATCGCAAGGCACATTTTTGAAGAGTCACTTCCATTAGTCATTTCTTTAAAAGATTTCAAATTATTTCGATGTCAGTTTTTCGCTCCAAAATCTCTTAGAAAATTGGCCCATCGGCTTTTCAATAATATGAGGCTAAATCTTCAATCCAGAACTCTAATAAAATGAAAGTGCTCTCCTCCAAGTGCTCCGTCATTCTTAGTGCGACGGACAGCGCTGCGCACTTCATTCGGTAGAGTTTTTTTGCTTATCAGGAAAAAGTTAAGGGTTATGAGAGATTTTGAATGAGAAGGAAGTCCTTTCTAACAAACGGCTATATCGAACACGGACGATACCACATATCTAAAAGGGTTTATACTAGGCAGAAAACTTTTTAGTCATGTCTAATAGGTCCGAGCTGATTTTGCTGTAACTGCCGCTGACTACCTCGCCCGCCCAAGACGGCAGTATTGTTAACAGAGCTTAATTTTTCGCAATCACTTAGCAAAAAATAATAGCGTTAGCTGTTCTTAGCAGGTTCATCAGTATTCGGCCTTCATCATCCTTTTCTGCCGCCTGTATGCCGTGCAGGTTGCAAGGAAGGCGGTGAATAAGTGTCAGCCACACTTCCTCACCGCTGATGCCCTCGCCCTCGCATGTGTCTCCTGCTTGAGCCGTCTGCAAACATTGGTGGTTACTGCTTAGCGTGCCTTATCTGTCCAGTGTTCTCGTGGTCTCATGATAATCAGTAAATAGCCATTTCAAACGCAGCAATGTTTTCTGGGTCTTTGCGTCGCAAAGGCGCCATCAGCAGCATTGGCCATATCATCTCGCCAAGATGCTGCGGCCCAGAAACCGTACGGCGTGTTTATGCATTGTCGGGAGCTCCGGTTGTGGTGGCTCGCTCAGAGAAGTTGGTTGTACGCCAGGACGCTGCTGCGGCGTCCTTCATTGTATGCATGGTAAGAAAGCCGGCGAGTCTTTGCGGTATTAAGCCATACGTGTTCCTGTACATGCATTCAAGCTCCAGAGGGAAATCCAGTTGATAAAGCCAGAATTGAATAAAACTTCTTTGCCCATAAACCGCAGGTAACGCCAAACATTCACGTTATACATTGGTAACCCACCTGCGAGTTTGTGTTTTCTCTCGGAGCGCAATCCGTCAACCTCATAGAGCTTGGCTCTTGTCTTCTCGGCATAAAATTTTCTATCCAATGTCCATGTTTACTTTTTCTTTGATTTCAGGTAGGATATCAACTCGAAAATGTTCAGTTTTTTCTACACTCCGCTCACTTTGTCCCTCGTTGTTACCCGTTACGTTGTTACCCGTTTTTTATCACCTAGCTCACTACAACACTCTATTCAGTTTAATTTCTTGCCATTTTGTAGATGTGCATTTTCAAAACCTTTGCTTCCTAACACGCTAGATAAACAACGTGTAATTAGAACTACCGGCGCTATTAAGCAAATATAAATGTGTACGAATTCTTTGACAACGCAGCAGAAACGCTATGCAAGCACCGGCATTCGAATCAAAAGCATAACAGCACTTGCGCTGAGCAAATATTGAGTTCTTTTGTTTTGTAGTGGATACGCTCTGTCAGATCTCTTTGAGCGCCTCCTTTCATTTATGGCGTTTTTTTTCCTCTAGAGAGGCACCGTCTGCGCTGAGAAAGAAGAAAAGCTAAAGATTACGTATGATCAGATACAAAGTTCTTGGCAAGCCAAGTCATCTGTGTGGTTTAATTAGGCCAGCAGCAGCTTACCTCACAAGAGAGGGAGAACTCGGCGAAGGTGGAAGAAGGCTGCAATACGGCCAATGCAAACTTTATCGTAGACGGCAGAAGCACTCAACACCGGGCAAGCAAGCGAGTGCTCTATTGGGTAGTGTATATGGTTTCTCCTTAGTTCTTAAAGTATCTAAGCGTGTATGTCTTGCGGCTGCTTTCCTTGCGTCGTGCACTCTCGGGTGCCGACCTAAATTGCCCGCCTTGCCGTCTATGTTTGCATAACCTTCCAGGAGGTTTTAATTAGCGCTGTTTACTTTCGCTACATCTTCTGCTTCATGGCTGCGGTCC
Organism: Amblyomma americanum; assembly: GCA_030143305.2. Taxonomy (NCBI): domain Eukaryota; kingdom Metazoa; phylum Arthropoda; class Arachnida; order Ixodida; family Ixodidae; genus Amblyomma; species Amblyomma americanum. The sequence continues at coordinate 23,362 of JARKHS020028796.1, forward strand.
CTAGATGAGTGGTAGCAAATATCCTCCAAGAAATACAAACTAAAAAAAAACAGGCGAAATAAAGCCTACGAGGTGACATTGCTTTGTATATTTGAGTAGATTCTCCTTGCGCCCTTATGGGCTTTCGCTCTTTTTTCTTCGTTGTTGCCGGCGTTTCAGGTTACCTATGAAAAACTAAGTATATTTTAGTTAGTCGCAAGTAACAAGCATAAAGTGAATGCACCGAAGCTGAAGAAGCGCTTTATAACCTCATCAGAACCGAGCAAAAGTTCTGTTTCTCATCGGGAATGCAAACGCAATTCTCCTATGTGGGTGTCCCCATGAATGCGTACATAAGAATTTTGCAGCCGTTGGTTGAGTTGGTCTTCCTGTTAGATCAGTAGCGTGGATTTTTGGGCTTGTTGGCCCAAAAGCCTTTCTTTGATAAAAGTCTTGTAATAGGAAAAAGTAGAGAAAGGATAACGCGTGAAATCATTGAAGCCGAAAAGATAAATAGGTCAGGATGCTCGTGTGTAAGCACACCTTCCATTCTCCTCTCAGATAAAGAGCTCGTTTTTCTAAGAAATCTATACTGTTCGCACGTGTGATTACTGTTTTCTGGTGTATAAATGTGATGCTTCAGGAGAATAAAATTTGTTGGAAGTTAGCGCTCGTGGTGTTCGTCTCTCGTCTCTTGTGTCCTCGTCTTTTGCTGCGCTACAGTGTATTGGAATTCCTGTTAGAGTTATCTACACTGTGGCTCGTACGGATATTAGCACGTGCAGAAATGGGCAACAACTCCTTATGGCTTGTCTTTAGCTATATACATGAGCGAAAAAAAATGTGTATTTGAATGAAAATGACAAATAATTTGATGGCGAAGAACTAGAAACTTTTCAGCTTTTAAGCCTTTGGGACCAGAAAGCGTAATTAGGAAAGGCAACGAACTTGGTAGGCTGCACAGAGCACCGCGATTCTTCCGCACTAATTGATAAGCTCACTACATGTGAGCACATTGCATATATCTCATTGAAGTTGCGGAATCTAGCCCTTCTTTAGAAGTTACGTCAAAGACAAATCTAGATGGTATAGTACCCGGCGTCTAACGATAATAAGCCAACGCGCCTAATCACAATATAAAGGCATGGCGCGGCTCGACCAACAACAGGCATAAAACTTCGTATACATCGAGAAGACACAGGTCTTGGAAGTAAGACTGGCCCTGGGCGTAATCAGGCAAAAAAAAAGAATGCAGCGCAACAGCAGATGTCATGAATAGAATTGTTCCGTAGGCAGGAAGCGATGCACCAGTAGCACGAGAAGACAGAGAATAAAACGGTGTTAATAAACAAACAACTTGTTTGACCCGCCAATTAGCTGACTGGGGTCGGCCGCATTTCGGCTGGGACAAAATGCACAAACGTCCTCTACTGTGCTGCGACGTTAGTTTTAACTAAAGAGCCCCATTTGGTCGAGGTCAGTGCGGAGCCCTACGTTACAGTATCCCTGATAGCCTAAAAGCAGCGTCGGGACATTAAACCCATGTACGATACTACAATATTGGGCAACTGTATCGCACGTAAAGCAGTCTATGCAGAAGCAACTCAGGTTAGTAGCCAGCGTATTCACATGATGCATGTTCTGGTCTACACTAACTTCCTTAGTTTGCAGACCCGAGAACGGCAGCATCTCTCCTGAACAAGTACGTACCATTAACTTGAAGTGAATTGTAAATTTTGAGGTTTAACGTTCCGAAGCGACACATAGGCTGTGAGGGGAGTTGTATTGGAAGGCTCCAGATAAATTTACGCTACTTGAGAATGCTTAACGTGCGCCGACGTCACACAGCGCTCGGGCGGTTTCGCATTTCACCTCCATCGAAATACAGTAGCCGAGACAGGAATCAGCAGCCGAACGCCAAAGCCATTCTGTAACCACGGCTGTATGTTAGCTGTAAATTGGCCTTCTTTAAAAATAACAAGATCCGCCCTAAATGGCAATATAGATTGTTTCTATAATTAGGGTGGCGTCCATTCCAGCGCTCATAGAATTTCTATCCCTGCCGTTGTACTTGCGTCGATGATTATTAATTACTTTAATGAAGCTCGCAAAAGTTGAGGTGATCTTCGCGTCATTTTATCTTACTCTAGTATTACACTACTGACTGACACTAGCTTGGCGGCGTTTGTCATTTTTCAAAGCTTTTTCTGTCACTTTCGATAATGGCAGCTAGAAGCTCTTCATTTTTTTATGACTATGTTATTTCAAACTAAAGTTATATAGCGGCAGCCAAGTTAAAATAAAAACAAAAATTGTCCTGGCCGCACTGATTATAGCACAACAGGCTTTAAAATATAAAATAAATAAAGTAGTCGTGAGGCAATTCAATTAAATTAAAGAATTTTATATCAGGAAAAAGAAAAACAAATAAAGAGATACTATACTGCAGCTCTAGCCGTTCAGGGAGTGTCAGACTTGCCGCCGCTTACAGAATTTTAGCAAGCTCAGCCTAATGTGTCCTGACATGTGCACAATTTTTATGGAGTTGATTCATATTATTCTGAAAGACAATGTTGCATAGCTCAAGAGAGAGACCTTTCTACCATGTCACGCTTAAAAAAAATTATCGACAAGGAATTTCTAATCAGTTTTCTGCGAAATTGTGATACTGCTGTAAGTAGCTACATTCACGGGAACGGCATTAGCATGTATTACTTTTTATTTTTATTGCTTTCTTTTATAAGTGTACGCATGAAGGAGAAATTTTGTTTTTCAAGCAACCAGTACCCCGAAAAGTTGTCTTAATATTGTTGCGTGGCTGCCAGTCGAAGAATGAGACGCGACGATCGATGCAATCAGATGATTTAATGGCCGCTGGCCTAGCGCGAGCGCTCTTGCCCGCCCTACAGCACAGTTCATCTTCTTCGTCACACTACCCGGAGCCACCGAGCGATCCCCCGATCGGTGACAAAGAGACGCGAGAAGAGGTTACGGGCTTAAGAGGATGGTTGGACATGAACGAGAAAGTGGTGAGGTGCTGGCCGCCACCATGAATGAGATGGCTGAATGATTCATGGCCCGCGAAGCTTCCGGGTTGCAGGTCGCCAGGAGCCGACGGTCGAGGCCCCAGGACGCGCCGAACGGCCTGGGCAGGGGAACGGTGCCTTCAGATGTAAACGGCGTCTCAGGTCGGTGGGGTCGATAGGTCAGGTCCTTGCGTCGGTTCAGTTCGTCGTGTTGAGTGGTCTGGGCGGGGGAGGGGCTTGGGGTAACAACGGCGAGGTCGGTTCGGGTCTGAAAGACTGGGGCGCGGCGGAGCGACGCAGGCCAGGAACTGACGGCCGACGACCATGGCTGACGCAGGACGCCGAAGCTCTAGGACCAGGATGTCGATGATATCCCGCAAGCTCCACCAAATGTTACGTGGCGGCCAGCCGAAGAAAGAGACGCGAGGATGGATGGCAATGAGATAATCTAATGGCCGTTGGCCTAGCTGCGAGCGTCCGCGCCACTGCACAGTTCGTTGTCTTCTACGTCACAATATCAAGTCAGTTCCCTAGACAAATCTTAGTCGAGATCGCAATACTGACTGCAAAAATCGTTCCTCAGGTCACCTTCCCAACCACTCTAAACCTTGTGAAGCAAAAGTAGTCTCATTAAGCCCTGCGTTAACCAGAAATATTGATATTTTACCTTTATTCTCCAGTTAAATGCGTTTTCGCGTTGTAATCGATGTTTCAACAAATGCAAAATTAGCGCAGAATGTGGGGTAGCAGTATTTTATTGCCTGCAAACCAATTTCTTTGTGACTAGGAGCCGACCTACTTTTTATTACCTGCGAATTTTCATGCATTTTTTCTGATGAATTTCCAATACATGACAGGAAATAATAAGGAGGTTACTTACATTACATGACCCTACTGAAAACTCGCGCATGCAGCACGTGCGAACGAACGTGTCATTCATGCACATGGAAGCAATTGGTAGCCATAATCCGCCAAGGGTGACTAACCATAGCGCGTTCATCCCTTTCAGCCCTCATGCCTTTCCAAATTTCATATCTTAACTGCTCATGAACTAATGTCCCGTTAAATTTTTTCTCTTTTGATCTATCTTCCTCTCTCTTTTTCTGCCTTCTTCATTTTCTTATATTATAAATTTTTAAAGGGGTCTACAATAGCAGGCCATGTTCACTGCTCAAAAACGAGGAGATTCAGAAGACAAGGAACAGATCTAGAAATGAAACGTATTACCGGATTGGCGAGGCCCCCAAGTGACTATACCTAATTGTTTCTATTCTTGCCGCCCATGGCAATGAAACGGGCAAACAGGTTCGTTTACAATAAAGCAAGGCGCATTCCTGGAGCTTTCTTCAGGACACATGCTGTGCGCGTGCGCAAGTGAAGCGGTTTTATTCAGAAACATGACCTTATGTCAACGATGGCATGCCGATATGAGGACACAAGGCCGCTAAGAATAGACGCTCGCAGCCATGTTCAATAACTGTGTGAGGGTATTTCCATGGCGGCTTGGAGAAAGGACGGTAAAGGAATTACTGAAATTTTAGGTAGTAATGGACGATAACTTGACATTGCTCTTTGTAAAAATAAACTGAATTAAAAGGTACAGTGCGGCCAGGAAGCCTCATTTATTCGCTTACTAGGAACATGTGTATAAGACATTAAGGGCGATTTTAGAGATTATGATGAATTATTGTAAAGACCCCAAACACTCTCTCGTCGATATTATTTGCATGATGCCCACATTGGTGGTCTCCGCTGGGCGCCATTCCTGATAAATTATGAGGAAATTTAGGTTGCATCTTGCAGCTTTTAAGAGAGGCGGTTGCCTGTGTCCTGTATTTACACAGCGTTCATGAGCTGCAATTTTTCTCAGAAATCGCTGAGTGTACTAAGCACTTCCAGGGTGAGTAACCAATTGAGCATTCTCAATGGATAGGTGGGATCTCACCAGATTGAATGTGTGAGGCACAGGTCCTTGAGGTGGACAAACCTAATTGAGGCCCCTCCACGGCATTGTCCGGTGTTACGAGTGAATTGGCTATGAGGAAGCAAAATACACAATCAGTACTTCACTCTCTGTGGATAAAAAAACCGTGCTGTGAGAGAAAAGGAACGGGATTCCTCATCAAAGAAGGGATGAAGGAGGCAGTGAAAGTAGGAACAGAGAAAAAGAAGTCCTAGTGAATGGCTCAAAATTAACTTTGGCCCACCAGGGTTCATTAATGTCATGTGACATCGCTCAGCACAGTGGAGTTCATCGCGTTTCGCCGCAACCAAAACCCAGTCGTCGCTGATGCCACTACTTGTCTGTGACACGTCATCATCTATACAATAACTACAAATGCCGCAAGCGTACCATGAAGATTCGTGGTGCCATAGGGCAGGTAGTTACTTAAGAGGCCAAAGTAAACAAATTCAAGCAGATAATATTAAATTAACGGTTCCTCTACTGGAAACTTCGCATCGCAGGTGTGCGGTGTACTGTGCAACCATTTTGTATATAGCACGAGATCGGCACACTTGGCCGTACGTGCTCTCCGTTTACTAGTGGCTTCCGGCTCACCACAAATTCTCTTCCTGTGTGCGCTTTGTTTGTGATCATACCAGCGATCCGCGCGCAACGAAAAATTTCGCGAAAGGACCCGAAGCACGCCGTTCGAGCACCCTAAGCAAGCCTGTGAAGCTCTGTGCCTGAGCTGATGGTTTTTGAGTCATTGCACATCACTGATCAAGGCTACACACGTCCCAGTTCCATTTAAATGTGCAGAAAACCAAGGCCTAGAGGAGGACCAGCTCATTTGCATTTTTCATTATGCACATACCAGACACTGTAATGGCTCGCCGCTCATTAAATGAGCGCCGCTGTCATTATCTGTCTTGGTTTTATAGTCTGTAAGTAATCATTATGAAGCTGGGATAATGTTTGAATGCCAATGTGCACTGACGTTAAAGGTCAGCCTGAAAATAACTAATAGACAGATAGCGCATGAATTCATGAGATGATATCGCTCAGATTGGCAAAAGACCAACAAGCGGTAATAGCTAGCTCACGAAAACCAACCGAGCTACATATTGGGACGCGGAAAACATTGAAAAGCTAGGAATCTAGAGAGCAGTAGGAGGATAGTTGCTTGTCCAGAAAATGGCCTCTACCGTTAAACGCCAGCCGAATAAACGCCACAAAAGGCGCTAGAAGTCATAGAAGTGCTTCCGTAGTTGGCCAGATATATAACCGTTTTTCAGGTGAAAGCCATTCTGTGTGACAATTTAAATTGAGACCACGACCCTTGAAGCACGTTTTTGCATATGACCTGTAAATGCATTCAACATTTCACACGAAACACGCTACTAAGCAGTTGACGTCTTCAGTTATCAAAAATTGACTTCTAATAATGAGTTTAAATAGTTCCGTTTTCGCCGACGACCGCTGGAAAGGTAGGGTGACAGGAGAAAGAAATGAATTTTAATAAGAGGAAAGGAGGAGAGATTGGCCGTTCGAAACATCACCCTGGCCTTGCTACTCCACGCTAGAGAAAGGGGAAGAGAAAGAGCGAATGAAGGTTGATGATGGCATAATACAATGAGTTTCATGGGGTGATGCCCACACACACACTGGCTGGCACTCGCATCGCGGTGATTAGACGCACGTGAAAATCATGTCTTGAACACACACCGACGCATATCATTAACACATACTGGAGTAGGGGCTCCATGAAAATGCAAATGTCCACACTCACGCATGATGTCAGAGCTGTCACTGTGTATGCACTATCACGGTGCGCTGTGTAAACGGTGCAGGCAGTGCAGAGGCGGTCAGAGACGTGTATCCAGGCCTGTTTCACATAAAAACCTGATCACGGCCTTCGTCGCACACCACCGATACACGCGTTTCGCCCTGTCACATAAAAGAGTTTATTCAGAGGGGGGGGGGGGGGGGGGGGGGGCTAGAGCGCAGTTGTCTCACGGTCGCTTCCAGTGTTTCCCTTTCATCAGCGTAGTTCGGGCACTCACAAAGAAGGCGTCCAATAGTCTCTACAGTGTGGAACTGCATGACATTTGGATTCGCTTCTATACCGATCTCTTGAAGGTATTGTTTGGTGTAGGAAACGCCAAGCCGTAACCGGTGGAATAAAGTCCCTTGATGTCATATTACCCTAGACGGCAGATGGAATCTTAAGCCGAAGTCAAGCTTAGAGATACGATCCTGTTCATGGCTCGAATCGTTCCAGCACAACTGCATTGCGGCTTGCATTAAATACGCCAGCAAAGCTTCATTGTCACATCTGGAAACCGCTATTTCAATGAAAGCCTCATCAGCATGAGCCAGCCGAGTCTCCACATTAGCACGCTCGTTTCGCGCTATGCCGCAGTAGCTCGATATCCACTAAAGCTTTATAATATGGCCGCTATGAAAAGCCTCAGGTAAAAAAAGATAATCTCTTGAACTAGCTTAGGTTAAGGCAGGGTGGTATTATCCTGAGAACACCACTCTTTCCTGATACGGTTGAAGTTAAAGTTTTTGGATTAAGTCAGCAACAAAATATTTTACACTAGCATTATTAAAGATCTATAATCCTTTATCGTTGCACAGAAAAGCGTGCGGTGCGCCATGAAGTGCGACAGTCTTCGCATATATATGAAATCTCGTTTCATTAGATAAATAAGCTTAACTATGTATGTTATCGCCAAGCTAGCTCCGTACACACAGGCAAAGAAGAGCGAAGCTGAATAAACCACGCGGCGCTGAACAGCATGCAAATTTCTAAATAGCATAAATATAAATGTGCTAAAAGCAATGAGCAGTTGTTTATTATTGTCATGTAAAAATGTCGTGTCAGAAAGAGTGAGCATTCTAATCCTGTTCAGGACGACAGCACTATTCTTGTTTTTTTCGTTTTTTCATCACCGTTTCATTTCCCTTTGTTTCTGGTCTCGCCCTGCAAATTTTGCACTTCTATTTCAAAGCGATATTGGGTGCCATTTGCTTTCACTGTAAACTTTGGCGTCAGCGTTTACCGTCTCTTTTTCTGAAATGGAGCCTTTCAAGCCCTTTGAACCTGTTCGTGTTCTGTTTTTTTTTTGCACTATTCGAACAATTGTCATTTATTTGTTGACATTTACTTCACTTTTTATTTACGTTTTGTAACATCTCAAACGATTGTCGTTTCTGCGATCACCGTCCTAACCTTGCTCGATAAACGAGATCACATATGTGACTATCTTAAGGTAAATTGTATTCTTTCTTCATAGAATACGCAAGCTATTCAACGTTTATTTAGAAATTTATTTGTTGTAATACGCACCGCCAAAAAATGGCGTCACAAATGGATGGCTAATAGAAAAATAGGATCGTGAAATTAGGCACAAAAAGGTATAAATGCAGAAAATGCCACCGTGGATGAAATGCAGTACAGCCTAAAACAAGGAAGCAATTTCCACAATGGAAATAATTCATTTCACATAATTCAAACACCTATTTCAATCTTTTAAATGCCTCTCAGAACGATAACAGTTATACAACACTGCTGTTCCTCAAATCTAAAATAGTAATAAGTGCACTGTTTTGGATTTGTTGGTTTTTATTTTGCTTTTTGTGTGCATGAATTATCGCATCGCATTGCCTTTTTCTTTTCGCAAGGTAATTTGTAACCAAGAATTCATTTCTTTATTATTTTGATTATTGTTTTTTCTTTCTGCACTAACCTGACTGCACACGTTTTTGGGGTTCGTATATAACTTGTCTCTGTAGTGCAAAAGCCTCCAGGCTGAGGCCAGCAGTATGTTGTAAATAAAATAAAAATTTCCTTAAGACTGAATGAATAGTAATGGGCAGTGGAACTCTGGTCAATTATACAATGTGCATAACCCAGTAGAGCATAGTTTTATTGCAATAAATAGAATGAAATATTTCATCTCGAGTAAAAATTTGGCTTTTTAGGAACTGCCATCTGAAATTATTGTTCTCCAATAAGTGCCAAAATTTGTGCGATAGAAATGGAAAACATAGCGGGTCCGAAAAACTTTATGCCCACTACAATTTTTTCTATCGCCTTGATGCAGAAGTTTAGATGTTGTTCGTTGTTAGTCACGCCATTACCTCTGATTTTGCGGTGTCGGCTTCGTAATCACAGCCAACAGTGTCGTGCGCACGAGGCCACAGGATCTGAGAAAAGGAGCAGCTCCAAAGCATGGCACCGCAGACGAAGTAAGGAGGACACAAGCGCCGACTATCAACTGAATTTTATTGATGGAAGGCACACACCTTAAATAGGGCGAGGAACAGAGGTGAAAAGGAGGAGAGCGAACAACCGTGAAAGATAACAGCAAGCTCAAGCAAGCAACAAGACATAAAAACTCAAAAGTTAGGTGCTTCTGAAAACTCTACCTCTGCTGCAAAGAGCGATAATGAGGGAGTGCTGATGCAAGTGTCGCCAGCACTCCCTCATTATCACTCTTTGCAGAATATCTGTCGAATTTTCAGAAGCAGCTTACATTTAAGTTTTTATGTCTTGTTGCTTGCTTGGGCTTGCTGCTATCTTTCACGATTGTTCGCTCTCCTTCTTTTCACCTCTGTTCCTCGCCCTGTGTGCTTTTTTCATCAACAAAACTCAGTTGATAGTCATCGCTTGTGTCTTGTCTTTTCTTCGTCTGTAGTGGCGTGCTTTGGCGCTGCTCCTTTTTTTAGGTTCTTAAGTTCAAAATGCGCCAATTAGCCCAAAAAGAGGTTTTATTGAAGCCACAGGAGAATGGTAGTCTACATCATCATCATCATGATCATCCGCCTGACTACGGCCACTGCAGGCAGACTCCTCTCCTATGTCTCATGTCTCTCCAATTAACCCCTTCTCTTTTCTGGAGTAGCATGCCAGACCGAGAACCAGGCAGACCTCTCCTGTTCCATTAAAGTTCTTCTCGTCTCTCCTCTCTGACGTCCCTTTTGCCAGCTGCGCCTACGATATGACCTCAAACTTCTTAATCTCAGCCACCGACCTAACCTTCTGCCGCCCCAGCTACGCTTGCTTTCTCTTGGAATCTACTCCGTTACCCTTAAGGACCACCGGTTAACATGCCTTCGCATTACATGCCCTGCCGAGCCCATTTATTCCTCTTGATTTCGAGTAGGATGTCAATAACCCGCGTTTGTTCTCTCACCCGCTGTGCCCGCTTCTGGTGTCTTAACGTTACTCCTATCATTTTTCTTTCCATATCTCGCTGTGTGATCCTTAACTTGAGCTGAACCGTTTTCGTTACCCTCCACGTTGCTTCCCCGTAGGTGATTAGTGTTAAGATATAGCTGCCATAAGCCGTATGTGTTCCACCACATTGTTACCCTTCTAGTTATTTCGCTCTCATGATCGGGTTCAGCGGTCACTATCTGCCCTAAGTAGACAAATTCCTTTACCAATTAGAGCACCTCGCTACCAATTGTGAACTGCTGTTCCCTTGCTAGACTGCCGTACACTACATTGATTTTCTGGAAGTTAATTTTCAGATCCACCGTTCTGCTCTGCCTGTCTTACTCATTTATAATGCTTTGCAATTCATCTCTTGAGTGACTGACCAATGTCGTCAAGGTAATGTCATAAGCTAATCGCAGATTATTTAGATGTTCTCCTTTAACTCGTATCCCCAGCTGTTCCCAATTCAGGCCTCGGATTACCGCCTGTAAACATGGGGTGAATATCAATGGCGAGATCATGTCTCGCTGCCTGACGCCCTTCCTGATTGCAATTTTAATGCTGGCATTATGGAGGAAAACGGTAGCTGTGCAGTTGCTATAGACATCTTTCAATATTTTCAAATAAGGCTCTTCTACACCCTTAGTCCGCAATGCCTGCACGACTGCACGAGGTTTAGACTGAGCCAAATGCTTTCTCGTAATCGATAAAGGTTTTATAGAGGGCTTGGTTATATTCTGTGAATTTTTCTATCACCTTATTGATTGTGTGAATATGATATTTTGTGAAAGATTCTTTACGAACGCCTGCCTGATCATTTCGTTGATTAAAGTCTAAGGTTGCACAGACTCTATTGCTATTACCTTAGTAAATAAATGCAGGCAACGGACAGTAAACTTATCGGTCTGTAAATTCTCAAGTCCTTTGCGTCTTCGTTTTCATGAATTAACATTATATTTGTGTTCTTCCAAGCTTCTGGTACGATCGAGGTCATAAAGCATTCGGCTTACAGGGGGGCTAGTTTTCTATCACAATCTCCCCTGCGCCCCTCAACCGATCTGCTGTTACCTGATCCTCACCAGCTGCTTTTCTCCTTTGCATTGCACCTAAAGCTCTCTTTATTTCCGCTTTTGTTACAGGTGGGATGCTGCATTGCTGTTCCCTACTGTCTCTCATTATCGTTCTAACTACATTGGCTACTCTGTAGATTTGTGTACAAGTCTTCAGCTACTTTAGCTATCTTATCCACATTGCTATTGACATTGCCTTCCATGTCTCTTAACGCATACATCTGGTTTTTACCATTGCCTAGTTTCCTCTTCACCGCTTTTAGGCTACCTCCATTCTTTAGAGCATACTCGATTCTCTCCATTTTAAGCTTCGTTATGTCGGCTACCATTGAGATTATTTATTAACTTCGATAGCTCTGGTAGTTCTATTCTGTCTGTAGGGTTCGACGCCCTCATGCTTTGGTGTGTTTTGATCAGATCTTTCGTCTGCTGAGATAGCTTGCCGGTATCCTGTTGAACTGTCCTATCGCCTAGGTCTACTTCGACCTCCGTAATGATAGCTGTCAGATTATTGGTCATTGTATGAACATTAAGATCATCTTCCTCAGTTAAACACAAATGTCTGTTCTGGAACGAAATCTTGAATTCCTCTAATTTCGTTCTTTCCGCTAACTGCTTAATGGCCTTTCGCTTCACTAGTTTCTTCCGTTCCCTCTTCAAACCTAGGCTAATTCGAGACCTTTATATTCTGCGGTCGCTACACCGCACCTTTATGACGACCTACACAACCTGCACAATCCCAGGTTGTGCGCATTGTATGAAGTCTATTGCATTTTTTGTCTGACCATTATGACTGTTCAGGTTCACTTCCTGTTCTTGCGTTTGCGGCGGAAGGTATTCATGATCCGCAAATTATTTATAGCTGCGAACTCTACTCATAACTCTCCCCTGCTATTTCTAGAACCTATCCCGTAGTCGCCTACCGCATGGTCGCCAACCTCCTTCTTTCACACCTTCGCATGGAAGTCGCCGATCAGTACTGTGTACTGTGATTTTACTTTGTTCATTGCCGATTCCACGACTTCATAGAAACTTTCAAAGATCTGGTCATCATGGCTGGATGTAGACCCGTAGGCCTGCACCACCTACATCTTGTACCTCCTATTGAGCTCAATTACGATAGTTGCCACCATCTAGCCAATAATTTAAAACTCTTGTATGTTGCCAGCAATATCCTGATTCATGAGGACTCTCACACCTAGTTCTCCTCTATCCGCTAATCCAGTATAGCACAGTATGTGCCCGCCCTTTAGTACTGTATATGCCTCAACTCTTCTTCAAACTTTACTAAGCATTATGACATCAAATTTAATGCCCGCTTGTTCCTGAAGCAGCACTGCTAGGCTGGCCTCATTGGATAAGGTTCTAGTTTTAAACGTTGCCAGGTTCAGATTCCGCCAACGGAGAACATTTTATTTATTCTTCTGTTTTGCTGCTATTTTGCTGCGTTTAGTGTAGCAAACGCCATGCGAAGGCTATGAGTTTTATGTTTAGCAAAGTAACGTAATGCAAATTTTCTGGCGCGCTGATCTCCAACAGCTATGAAGAAAAAAATATTGCTTTTGTGAAAAACATGGCAGTGGTGCTTGGGGTTATAATATGTACACTCATGGGCACAAGTTTGCGAGATGCGAATTCGCAGAAAAAAAATTCCTGCTTTGCAGCTCTAGCTAGCCCGATGGTATTCTTCGAGCAGATGGACATACATGTCTCAATAACCTTGTGTGCATTTCATTGACATGATGTACTTAACCATGCCGCAATAATTTATTTCCCGCAAATCTGCATCCTGCAGACTTTTGTTCATGACTACGCATAAGCAGGAAATGTGAGATTTTGTTGCTTTCGGGGAAATATCTTGCAGAGAATATGCAGCGCTTATTAAACATAGTGCTTATTTTGCACAGTCTAGATTGCTGCGTTGGCAAGCAACAAAGGTCGACCATTGCGGTTTAAAATTTTTGATTGGAGTGAACACTAGAGTGGAGACAGTCGTACCAGTCGGCTTCGGGAAGGTTCGTATGGGATTCGAATAACAATTTCGAGCCAAGCTAATCGCGAAGAAATTATTAGAATTGGAATTAATTGGAAATAGATTTATTTTTCTATACACTTGCGTTATATTTTTGTTTAGAAACAAGTCACCCAGCAGGTCAATCGAGCATTATAGACTATTCAAATGAGCCCCACGGACGGAATGACACATGTTTCACAACAACTGGCATAAAAATTTTATTGTTAGACTGTTGACGGTCATTCTTGTAGAAGTTTGAACTTCCTTGTCAAACACATATTACCACTTTTCCTTACCAATCTTTCAAGAAACAATTGGCAGTCGATCAGTAAGAAGACTACGTTTAAACGGATCCTGCACGAAACTTTTCAATATGCGTGGGTTCTAATAAATAGTGGATACTAAACAATATTTTCATACTTTGCAGCATAGAAATTTTGCAAACAAAACTCAGCAGCACTGAGGTGAAGCTGTGTACGTCTATTGAAGTAGAACTTCGTGCATAGAGGCATACGCAACATTTCCGATGAATGGCCGCTGGCGCTTATCATAACATGTGTAATCATCACATTCCAGCACCTGATTCTTTGTTCTTATGTTTACTGCATTTCATTAATGAAACGGATTCGCTCAAGTTTTCAAGCGGCTACACCCTGTTATTTTAAAAGTGTTTATTTATATGTTTAGTGATTCCCTTTCCTTCTCGAAATTTTAAATATAGTTTACTTGTTTTTTCACCAACTGCTGGGCAATTTATATTACTTGTAATCACTGTTTATGCGCCTTGAGGTATGTACATAACAACAGCACCGTATTACGAATAGTTAAGCTCCTAAGTCTATAAGAAAGGGGTATACCACCACCTTTTGCTCCCAAAACGCAGGCTCACCGAAGCTGTACGCGCACTAAGCTTGATGTGGATCAGCAAAAAAAAAAAGGACAGTGAGGAATACCAAGTGCGAAGTGACAGAAAAGACACCATTAGAGAAGACCTGGAGAACGGAAAGAGCATTGTGGAGAAGGAAGTCTCCGTGGTTCGTTTTTATGCACGCCCGCATAAGGGAGTGTCGCCTATTGGAGAACGGAATATTTTCTTTTTGTGCACAGTGAACGTCTTGAGAGCACTGCACTTGACGAGAAAAGAGAATAAATAGGGGCGCTGTCAGCTCATGAGCCGCATATTTCTCCTGCCGGTTTTCTGGGCCAGTTAGTAAGCACTTCGGCTAGCTGAGCGACATGTCGTCCACGGCTGACCGATGGAGATTGAAGCGGGTGATTTCCGGTCAGAAATCGGAGCCAGCTTGCAGCAAACTGCCTGTACATTCTCCATGACAGCCAGGCGGTTTCGTTCTCAAGTCCTGGTGCCTGTTCCCATCTGATTTCTTTCAGTGCCTGCTTCTTCAGAAAGCGTCTAGCTTCCTGTTATCATGAGATAAACAGCACTTGCAGACGAGGACTGTGAAGGAAAAACGACAAACAACGCTGCACACTCCTGTAATCGCTCACACACCCGTGTAATCGCAGGCTGTCTTTTCATGTCTGCTAGCTCTCTGCCTCGGGCAAGGTATATACGTTTCTTCCTCCATAATGATCTATGTCTGGACAGTTCAATGTCTCAGTATTGCGGGAGCACGTCTATTTGCTGCGTTTTTTTACCCATGACTGCACCCTATATTTATAAAGAAGTTTCTGGCTCCTCGATAACACGTTATGCTGCTGCTTTCTTGGGTTTTGTATCCTGCTTTTCAGTATTTAGCTAACCGTTCTTATTTTCTAGCATTTTCTGCTTGGACGAAGAAGTGACATCACGAGACAGAGGCCGTCTGGTCAATCACGAGGATTAACATTTGTAGTATCAGCATAGCGTTGTGTTCTAAATTTGATGAAACGAACAGAAGCAATAAAACCTTCTATTGTTGTATTTGATCATTGAGCTTTCTGGCTGTAATTCCATTTCAGACACAACGAAACACATACTAATCAGGTAAAAATAATAGGCGAGTTGCTAAGATTCACGGTGAACAACCACGATGGAAAACACCTAGAAAGGAAGAAGCAATATGAGATATATGCAATACTAATCCCTTCTAATTTCTTTCCTTACGTGCGTGTTTCACCACGCTGTTCTCCATCACGAATCCAGAGCAAAAAAAAACAGCCTTACCGCTGAAACAATAATATACTGCTGGCGCAATAATATACGCAGGGGAGAGTTGATTTCTAATAGATAGCGAAAAAATATAATTAGTTTAGCGGATTTCAATTCTGGAGAGACTCTTACAGGATACAGGAGAGACGCTTACAGGATACAAAAAAAAACAACGCCTTTCAAAGGCGGATAGAACCAGAATGGGCTAGTGCGAAAAGAAGTCTGAAAGAGAAAAAAAAATATCGCCGGCAGCCCAGAAACAAGAGAATTGCAACCGGCTGAGAAGAGAAAACCTTTTTGAACCACTAGAGTAGAAGAAAAGGGAAGCATGCACAAGAAATCACGAAACAAAGATGGATAGGAGTAGTGCGTGGATAGGCGCCAGCACGATCGTAAGCTTAAAAGGTCTTTGAATTGCTGACCCCGTAAAGCGGGTTACTGACGGTGATTTCATCGAGCGAATGCCATGAAAGTTGGTAGTACCTGCAGTCTTCCTACGCAAACAGCCAGTGCTTTTGTGTGAAATCGGCTTTAATTCAGACGTACAGACTCCTTTGTGCTCGTTCAGTTGGTATGCGAAATTTCATTCATGGGCGTAGCTTCATTGAATACAGAAACACACGATTACTATAATCGCATACCATCTGATAATTGGCAAAAGATTTCTGTTGGAAACAAAGTGTCTGAATTTTTATTCCGTAAAACTTCATAATTAGGTGTTCATTTCGTTTTAAAGCATTTTATTTTGCATAAGTAAAGCCTTCTAAGAACAGATATCATTGAAAAAAAAAGTGCCAATAAAACAGTGCAAATTTGATCGCTTCAGAGAAATGGAAGGCTTAAAGGATCTATAATGGAGTGTGTAATGTTTATGCGGTGTATTTCAGCATACACTGAGATTGTGATGCAGATTTTATAACTGACACATGAAGTGCCACTACGATGCGGCATGCAGTCCCCTTTTTCTCAGGCCTTACGCCTGAAGTTCTAAATTCGTAAGATTTGCCGTACTTGCAGTAGTGATACCGCGTTAATCACGGTGGATTATTCAGGCTTAATACAAACCGCTAAAGCGCTCAAATTTACTGCGTTCCAAAACAATTCATTCACCATTGCTTATTGTTCGCTAGACCATAAAGTTTTTCAGGGACAGAGAATAAAAATATCCCACCAGCAAAAGCGTTTGTGCTAAAGGGACGTCATTTTCACACCTTGCTTCGCCAGCAGTAATTAGCATGCAGGAGATACTGCCTCCTTAAGACATGTATTGCCTCATTAGACACACAAAAACTCTAATCAGACGACGGCCGTGCTGCTCCCCAGTGAGTAGAGTAGTCGCAGTGCCCAAATGATGAAGTCGAGTGAGAACCAAACTTTTCCTACACGTTCTACACCACACTTACCAGCCCATGTAGCCCACTGGTTGTTTTGTGCCGAATCATGCGGAAAAACTAACGGAAATGCCTAACTTGCAACGTGGCTTGCCGCGCTGCTTTTGGCACTCGTACAACGAGCCGGCGTTGCTTCACCAAGGCCTTGGCTGAGTGGATTCGCTTGTTGGCTCGGCCTCCTATACCTGATCTCCACTATCCTGTCCAATTTTCCACAATTGCAGCTAGCGCAATATTTTTTCTCTGGCTTTATTTATTGACACGTCTTTCCTTTATTCCTACCTCACCAATAGACGTAATTTTTGTTACGTGGCTGCTGTGTTGCCGAAAGTTCCAAGGCTACAAAAGTTATATAATTCATGCGGCAGCCGTCGTTCTGCAATTACTCGCAAACAGGATCGACCAGCGGTGTGCCTAGCTAACGCAATAAAATGGGCTTCATTCGTTTTTAGGAAACCTTTTGTCTTTGCATGAACGAGTTTGTGACGTTGTCAGAAAGGCTGACATTCGTGGTTAGACAGTTTCTCTACTAGAATGCCTTCGTGATGTTCAGGTTTGAAGTGACGTCTACATAAGATATTTTCTTGGATTTGCGCGACATCATCGCCTGCTTAGCGGTATCGAGTTTGTGACTGTCAATATCTTTTTTATAGAGTGGCGCAAATGAGATTCACTGGAGGTTTTGCGGGCCTGCATGCACATATCAGCGGCGGAATAAAGCGATGAAGGCGTTAGTTTCCTCGGCACCGTAATAAATATTAACCGTCCACAAATTATTAGTAAGTGCGTCAACAGCGAGACACCTGAAGCTGAGAAATCACGAAGCTCAGTTCTGAACTTGACAGCAAAATTCTCTCATGAGTTCCCACTTGCAGTGCTATGCGTTCCTTTCATCCAAAAATATAGACAAAAGGCCGGTAGGAACAGAAGCACACGCATGCTATAAGAAGGTCTTGCCAGAAGATAGCTGCTGGTCCTGACGCTATCACGTACAGCATGCTTCAACACCTTGAGCCCAAGGAAACAGCTGCACTGGTACAGATAGTTATCAATTTATGAGCCAAGGAGATTATTTCGAAACATAGAAGATGCCTTTGGGATCCCTGTCCTAAAGCCGTGCAAATCTCTCCATTTTTTTCACTCTTTTTGTTCTATGATCCTGACGAGCTGTTTAAGCAAAGTTATAGAAAAGATGTTTGTGGCCAGGCTTCACTGGTTGTGTGAGGATGCTGGAGTGTTCCCGTATGCATGACTGGCTTTCTTAGGTGTCGATGCATAACAGATGACATTTTGAACATTCTGGCATGTGTGGAGACACGAGCGAAGCGACGACAGTTTCACCATTCCAGTATCTTTGGATATAAGCCGGCCATTTGACAATGTCATCCATGTTCATGCACTCCTCAGCTTACAATACATCGGTGTGAGGGAAAAGTGGCTGCGATGAATTTCAACTCTGCTGAGTGATAGGAAACTTTTCACGCAAACAACTGAAGGGAAATGTGCAGAGCATCGCCGGATGCACGGAGTTCCTCAGGGCAGCGTACTTAGCCGTTTTCTTTTCAACTGCGTTATGGCGGATTTACAAGGAAGGCTCCCACCTAATTTGCAGTGTTCTCTCTATACTAGGGATGCCTGCATTTGAGCTTCTGGCTCAGCGGCGAGTTTCATCCAACCACTCTTGCAAAATAGCCTGTAGGTTTTAAAAGGTTGATTGCGCTTAAACAGGCTGATAGCTGAAGGTCTTCAGGTGTGTTTGGGCGTGCCTCAAGCGACTGATAGATCTCTGGTTATTGCAGAAGCACGGCAGCCTCTATTCCTAATCCTTCGAGCAACTGAGAGTTGCTGACAAACACCCGGTTCGTTTCTACGCTACAAAATCGTGATGGAAGCGAAATTCACCAGGGGTTTCCTAGAACACCACTAGCATCTTCCAAAATATGAGTATTAAAGGTGAAATATGACCTATCCTCCATGGCTCCTGCTGACCTCTAAGATCGAGTTGCCTGTCGAAAGGATTATTACAAAACGCGACATGAGAAAACTTGGTGCTTTCTAATTATCCCTATACCGAATAGACCTGTGGCATCCTGGCCTCATTCATCTTATACTGATGCCTCAAGTCTTAAATATTCATCGACAACTGCATTCGTAATTCTAGAGCTGAATGAACGAAAAGCAGTTAAACTGCTTTAGCCAAGTGTTAACGAGAGATTAGATATGACAGTTTCAGGACTTGACTGAAGAGGAACTTGACCACCACTAATAAAAAGTATTTCCTTCTTCAAACGGTGTTAGGACCATGGCCATTCGATGCTCTACAGAGACGGGCGATCATATCACTGAAATATTTCCTCCAGGACAGTGGCATCCTCTGGAAATACTTGATGTGCTTGTGTACATTCTGTGGTTGTTTGCCTCAGCACGTACTGTCACTGTCCTGGAAAACATTTATATTTATTCTTATTATGTAGCTTATGTAGCTTATGTATCTGATAAGGTTATTGTTGCAACTCATGGTTTCTTTTTCATTTCTTGTATTTGTCATTTTTAAACCATTTACTCTGATTAGCACATATCATTGTTCCTGGTATATCCTCAATTTATGTCATTAGGTAAAGTATTTCTCCCTGCTTATTTTTCTACTTTATGTTAGCATTTCTGGCGTGCCCAATGTTTTCTTTGTCTTGTGGATTGTATGCGTGTTAGCTGTGCTTTGTTGAGCGTTATGCCGCCGATTCAACTGCTGTTATCCCATTATGTGCAAAGGAGTAGCCGACGTCATGCCAGGGCACCAACATCTCCTTTTATGTCCATGTCAATAAAAACAAAAATCGGCCTTGTGTAACGTAGGCCGGTTGGATGAAAACCATAAATAATTAGGACTTAAGCCACTATTCAGCGATAGTATTATGTATTAGGCGCCAATAAGCTGTCCATAGAGCTGACAACATTATTCATTAGACGGCCTCCTGGCAGTCAAGTAACTGCTGCTTCATCGTGCTGTTAATTTTCTTTAGAGTATGACTGCATATGGAGAAGCCAAATAATGCATAATAGTATTGGGGTTAAGAACAGTCACCATGGTGGATATTCGTGTTTATATTTTCTTGCAAAATAATTTGCAGCGAGAACTCTGCACTTGGAAATGAATGGCAGCGATGCAGACTTGTCCTTTTTTTTGTTTCTACGAAGTACCCCTATTAACAAGGCGACTCCGTGATGCTACTGTCATAGTGCTGCCTCTGGACTCATCACAGGCAGAGCGCTTGGATCATTTCTCGTTGAATCGATATTGGAAATCATGGCACTTCACTATAAGCACAGGCCGGGTGATAGAAAATTGACAAACAGGTCAGCTGTTAACTCAAACTTTAGTGAGTGCGGTAACTGTTGCCCAAAAATTCAGAACTATGGCGGCGATAGCAAGTACGGTGCGGACGTGGAGTTAAGAACGACCGTTGCTGGATGCCGCGCTCAGTATAACAAGAGCAGCAAAGCTTCAATATTCGAGACCCTAAACACCGGCGACGATTATAAAGATTGCAGAAACTGTCGCGAGTTATCATGATTGTTCCAGGGCCCTCTGGCCGCATCTCGAATAGGAAACAGTCATCAGTCCGATTGCGAGTTGTGATATTCAAAGAACGTGGCTAACCATCAAAACGCTTCATGGCTATTTGTAGAACCCTTGTTGTCGTTCATATGAAGCCAGAGCCAACCGTTTAATTAGAATAATGAACTGCAAATTGTGGGGTTTAAAGTCATGAAGGCGCACGTTGACAGTGTAGAACTCCGTAGTATATAGCACAGCAAACTTGGGTTTTTATCTCCACTCCATTAAAATACTGCCCCTCAGGCCGGGATCAAGACCCCAATCTTGAGTTCAGTGAGTGAACAACTAGAATAACTAAACTCAGAACCGCCAAAATTGTTTTTTGGTAAGAAAGAGTATACTTAGTCACTCACCAGGATCGTGGAAAGAAAACCTAGGAATTTTTTTTCTTCGTATGATCTCTTTAAGCTAAATTTCGTGTACAGTGAGGCACATAATTAATTTTCGCTCCACATTGATGACCTTCTTTAGTCGCCGTGAATGACCGGAGATGTCCCAGGGCACAAAATATTGCTTCAGCCCATCTTTTGAAGCAGGCGTCAAGGGGGGTCTCCAAAGAAGACGCTTAACAAAAGCAGATTGGCTAAAAAAAATTGTTACTCATTTGCCTTATCTCAAATTACATCAGAAGCATGGTGCGCCACGCAGAAATTGATTAATCTTTCGGAGAATATACTGACTGGTTCTTGATAGGGGGTATATATCCAGCCGACAAAATATCCAGCACACTAAAAATATCAGATGCAAATGCGTAAAAGAGAGCATCTCAGATGTTTCATGAGCGGTTCTTTTTCTGGCTTTTAAACAATATAACAAGAAAGAAATAAACCTTGCAATACTACCTTCGCTCTTTTAGTGTTTTACATAAACCTTACCTGCAAAGTTATATCTAATGAAAAAAACATGTCCCGGAGAGGAGGTGGATTCGCAAATTTCGTATACAATGATGTGTTTTTATTGCGTTAAAGTTGATTCAAGCAACTCGGAGGTATTGTATGCAATGTGCTGCGGTTTAGACAACGTTTGTTTTCATGAGGATACTAGTGTTAATTGAACTCGTATGCGCAGTAAATTTTTGCGCTGTTAAGAAATGCGAGAGTGCTATCCCCAAAAGTAACAATGAATTAACTGTGCGGCTCAAGTTGATGCGGTGGATAAGTGTTTATTTATCGCTAAGTGGCTAGCGAGAGCATTTTATAATAATTTACTTTTTTCATTATTCAAGCGCCCACGTAAAATGTTCGGGTCTTTATACCTGTCTTGCAAAGTGCCATTCTTGCTTTAAAACCTCAGTTCTGGATACAGACGGTAAAAATAGCATAATACTCACAGAAACTCAATAGGATAGTACATAAAACTCTGAACGAAACGTCAGTTTTTATTAGTCACTCTTTCAGACGAATCGCAGAATGTGCACGCTAAAAACTATTGGATAATTCTTCAAGCATTCTTAGATGCTTCTAAGTTTAAAGTGTCAAATCCCAGTAGATTTTGTGGAGG
This sequence comes from Amblyomma americanum, assembly GCA_030143305.2. Taxonomy (NCBI): domain Eukaryota; kingdom Metazoa; phylum Arthropoda; class Arachnida; order Ixodida; family Ixodidae; genus Amblyomma; species Amblyomma americanum. The sequence goes on from JARKHS020028796.1 coordinate 45,282, forward strand.
CCTATAAACATCAGTTAAGGCTTCGACCTGGCCGAAAACAGCACGTGAAGAGCGCACGACCTAATAAACACAAGACAAGCGCTGACTCGAACTTACTTTTTATTCAGGAGAGGTGTTACTTGCATTCTTTCCTTACCAGGAAGACAAAAAAAGACAAAAAATTCAAGAGAGAGAGAGATAAAGTGGAAAGAGGGCAGGAATATTAACCAGAAGGGTGTTCCGGCTGGCCACCCTCTAGAAGAGAAGACATAAGGCGGTATAACAGAGAAAAATCAAAGAGGGGAGGAGCATAGTCAAAGTTTGTCATTCAAGCCAGTCACTCTCACGAATGGCGTAGTAGGACTTAAGGGCAGTCGCTGTAGCCACGGTCCGAGCATCTTATCCTCTATTAAAGGGCGAGGATCCAGGTGGCCTGGGGCGAAACACAGCGGGTCTCTCGATTGCAAAAGGCTGTCGGCTATGTCTGTTGTTCATGTGGAGGTTCTTGGCTGCTGAACTCAACTCAGCCCGAACTGCAGCCCTTCGAGCAGCATTTAGAAATCTCTGCGAAATAGATTGCTGATATCTTTATTATGCAGGGTTACATATGTATCAATTATACAAACGTGTCAGTTGCTGTGAGTATAGAAAGATTCTAAAATTCCTCCAGTTAGATAGACTATGTTTGCCGAGGATGACGATACTAGAGAAGAGAGGAGCGAATGTACCTTTCCTCAAATTACGTGAAAGGCTGTTTAAAATATAAATTGTACAGGAATTTATCGGCTCCCTTAAAAATGCCCTACCATGTCAGACCAAAACCAAGATTGAGTACACGCTCTTTTTGTTCTTGCAGAAGGAATGTTTTAGGCATAGATATGCGTTAACAAAGAAATACCGGCGCATAAAAAAATCCAGGTTTTTAAATTTACACCACATGAAGCATCATTCTCAGGTTGAAAAGAAACGCTCAAAATTTTTCGTTGAGTCCTTCCTTACCAATTGAAAGGTAAGTGTGATGTAATGAATCAGCCCCAAAATATTTTATAATTGAAGCGTGATATAAATGAGATGCCCTTTCTTGGTTCCCTATTTTTTACGCAGCCTTTCATCATAATTTGAACTTTCACAGGGGTAACTGTTGAAAACCTCATTTACTAGCCCTGTGTTTTCTACCCTTCTGCATAAAACTAAGAACAAAAGGCATTTTTTCAAGATTCATAAGGTTTTTTTTTCGGTCACTCCCATCACTAGCCTTGAGTTGTGACGGCTGAACAGGCAGCCACGCAGCACGCCGACTCTGTTCTCAAAGCTCTAAGAGCTGTACCTGCAAATAAGAAAAATCTTAAAATATTCAAAACAGTAGAGAATAGGTAGCTGGTCTGGTTGGCTTTGCATTGCTTTCCTTGCGATGACAAGCACCCATGACCACCGTAGAGCTGCCAACTGTTTTCCTACTTTAGTCCACCGAGAGCAGAATAGATTTTTGGGAGCTTCAGTAGTAGTTAAAGACTAGGCCAAGTGTGGCAGTAAAGCAAGAAAAAAAGGTTGTAAGCTCTCCTCGCACATCGGGGAATGAGAGGTGTGTCAGGAGAAGGAACAACAAAATAGGCCAAGCGCAGTTAGGTGACTGGTGACTGCAGGTTCACTTATTTTATTTAGTGAAGAAGCGAGCATTTAAATATATTCTTATACTTGTGGGGAATTAAGAGAGATTGAGAGAACATCTGTTGCTTTTTACAGATAAATAGACAATGCAGCAGGTTCTTTTTCGTTTTCAGCGCAGAACAGAATAAGAACACCTCGCTGCATCCTCAGCAGCCTTTCGGATGCCGCCACGACGTACTGCGCAGAATCGGGAGGGCAGTGGGATGTTAATCGTGTTTATGTGTTACTCGAGGGGAGAGGGTTGCACTGCTCCGCTCGATATTCACATGCCGAACCGATTCCTGTCAACCGCGCCGCTGGATCAACATTCAACGGTGCGCGTCGTGAGGAAGACGCGCACACAAACAGTTATAACATCCGATGATAAAGGTGGTGTGGCTTCGCGTCGTACAAAATACTGTTAGTATTTTCACTCTGTGTTGCTCAGGCATAGAAATTATTGTAAAACTGATGAACTTCCGGTAGTCCTTCGAGACTGATTTATACAGTGCAGAAATAAAAATTCAGGCAGCATGATCATTGAACTTAATTCGAGAAAGCTGCAAAAGCAGCTGGATATGCCCTCAATGTTTTGATGCGTTAGCATCAGAACTGCTTTGTAAACGAAAGCAGGTTTCGCACTCTCAGCGGCGCGAACAGATCAGCTTCGCCAGTGGCTGCTTTAAGCACTCGGCAATAAGTAGTCGTTAGCTCTGTCTCAAAACCAAAGCTGCAAAAGCCGATTCATCACAGCGGCCTTCACCTTGATCTCGAATAAATAAAATATTTGCATGACTGACATTAGAACCTGTGGTGGAGTGAAGAGATCAGCTACTTTTGGCACTGCTCGAGAGCACTACGCTATCGCCGCAGCCCATCGTACATCGTCTTAAATTGCAACACACTCTTGCTGTGTGCAGTAAACATCACCATCTTCATAAACTTCCAATTGCGGCGCGAAAAAAACAAGTCAGCTTGACCTCGATCAGATTTTAACCTGTGTATAATATCCTCGCCAGACGTGACGACAAACCAGCAATGCATAACCATGAGCCAATCAGGCGACACGTATGCTTTCGCAATTCCACTGTTTAACTGCATTGAAGCACTATCATTGTTTTCTCAATCACCAATACGGCAAACGAAGACACCTTTGTTGACAAAAACTCATCTGTTCTCGCCACCAGCCAGTAGCCGCAGCTCCCACAACCATTCTCGAGCAATCGTTGCCAAAGTCAGATGTTTAAGCCAAAGAGTGGAGACACAATGGATGTTTATCGTCAAATTTTTTCACATAAATTCACAATTTTGCTCTCTCAGAAATGCTGAGGGACGCAGGTAAAACCCTAAAATTAATTTTTACTAGCATGGAAGATTTTGCCATGTATTTATCAGTGCACTTTCAAAGGCGCTGAAAATCTCCGATGAAACGCTTACATTTGCATGTCCCTTCAATGCAGCGAAAATTACAAGACTTTCTGTGAAGAGAGTGGGGAAAAGCGCTGCTGAAATTTCAGAATCACCGTCCTCTTTTTACACTCGTAAGAATCTTCGTACCTATATTGCCAAATTATTTCTACCAATTTGACGTCGCATTCAGTATATAGGAATATTCGTGCTCAAGCGCAACATTAGATTCGATTTTTTTTATTATAAAGTAAAATATCTCCGATTTGCTCCGACCTACTGCACTCAATTTGCACCATGCACTATTAAATTTCGCTTTAACCTGCGGGGCATAATAGGCATTTACGCCAGATTGGCATCATGAACACATACAGAATCTTTTTGAACCTATTCCCACACAAGCACTTTGTTTAAATAGAATCTGGCGCTGTTTATTTTTAGCTTGAGGCGCTGCAGACACAATAAAGCCAGGCTTTGCGTGCGCAGTCCGGCAATGCAGTGCTTTTTAATTTACTCCCTGCTTCGGAACTTTTTCTTTTGTTTCGGTGTCACAGCTGCTGCTTCACTTCGTGCCCGCTCGAATTAACAGGAGACTTTATGAATTCGAGCAAATCATGAAAACTGTGAAAATTATGAAAACGAGCTTTAAAACCCCATTGCCGTCAAGACCCACCAGCTCTTCGCTTGCCCTCAAAATGTGTAGTGTGAGTAACCGCCCTTCTTCACAAGAAAGGATACGTCACTTAGGTTCCGTGTTACTATTTTGAAGTTCCTGTCAATCACGTTTCTTTATTTTCTTTCCTATCTTGTGCTAGGGAGCTTTATAGAACCAATAGACCTGATGGCACCGCAGCTAATGGATGGTCTCCTGTGATTTAAAATCCTGACGCCAATCGACAAGAAATGTATTCGTTCGGTACATTCAGATCGTTCTACAAGCAAAACAACAAAGCGAAATATTCAGAGCCAGCACCACAACCTACATTGTTACTTTAGGACATTTAAAACGTTATAATCTCGTGCTTTGCCTCTCATGTACTATCCCGGAAAGCTTTTTCCGTTTCAAGAAATCTATCCTAGAACTATCCTCAACTTTCCATAAGATATGGCCAATACCAATCCTAATAAATAAATGATTTTGTGAATCCAAGACTCCTGGCAGGTCTACCTGCACAGTGTCGTGAAACGTTACCTGCAGAAGTTCATGTTTTTCGTTCCACTCAATCGTTTACCCAAGCCCACATATCAATTTTTTTTCTCTCCTTTTGAAAGACCGACCTCGACAGGCTCTGCGGAGGCGAGGCACACACGTGGCGAATCATTTCAACTTTCTATGCAATAAATTTGACAGCACATTTGGAATTCATGTGGTGTCAAGCGAGATAATGTGTCGTTTGGTCCCAATCTCCCATTCTCTCTGCCGGTATTCTTCCCGACACACAAAAGTGGGACACTGGAAGCAGGGTTCCCTAGGCGAGCCGCTCTCACTCTATGCAATTCCTCACATGCATAAAGTTCGCTACAACGCACCATATAACTATTAAATATACTTTGCGCAGAGGTTTACAGAGTATGCAACCTGCTTTAAAGACTTTTCTAGAGGTAGCATAAAGTTTTACTACAAACGAATAAGCAACCTGCTTTCAGTACTTTACGAGTAGTAGTATAAAGTTTTACACAACCGAATGCTTATTTCCCGAGAACTAAGGAACATCAGTGACCAGACGATTGCGGCCGTGCTTAATCCCATCTTTTTCGAGGTCAGCTATAAGTACGTGCGCAGTACTGACCGCTTGTGAGGTATTGAACTTCTGTTAAGCTTCTTTTTCATACAGGTAGCAAAGCTGTGCTGAGAATGACTGTAGAAATTGAGTGATGTTTATTTCGAGTCATTTCATCTAGTGGTTTTAAAGAAACGGGTGGTTCACATGTGTACCACTGTGTTCATCAAGATGACTCTCAATAGCTGCATGTCCTTGCGCTCTCTTCTACGGGCCTTTCATTCATAGGAGGTGCAATCTTCAGCGTCCCATCAGCCGGGCTTGGATCATTACGTGCACTGAACAGCGGATGTTGGCTCGAAACTCTTACCTATTCATGACGGGTAGTGCTGCCGACATGATAGACAATGCTTTGAAACGTGCTAGAGCGTGACGATAGCATGAAAAGCCTGATTGGGAAAAAATCCGGCTGCGTTCAATGTCACCCCGCATCGTCTCACCTAAAATTCTCGAATTTGCTTTCAGAACGTGACAGCATCAACGCAAAGAATGCACATTGGCTTGACGCAAGGGACGCCCCCAAACCATATTTGTCTTTATGAAGCCTCCATCTGGAAAGCGTGAGAGGTGGTTGGTGGTGTTTACTAACGTTTAAAAGGAAACGACTCAGACAACAGCTAGCTTGCATGCAAAATAGAAAGCCTCATGAAGAACTATCTGTAGAGAAAGGAGGCTTGCACTAGCTCTTCCCTCTCCGCAATGCTCGAGAAAAGAATTCTGGGTCTCACAAGTCACACCAGTCACTACTGATAACGGCAAAGAGAGCGCCGAAGGCTATCATTCCTGCAACTCATAATGGAATTAGTGTTCCCTCGGTTTGTATGAGGACATGCTTAGTTTGGTCTAGACGAATTCGCGTTACAGCTAAGATTTTCTAGGCGTCCATTATAGAAGGCAAGTTCACCATTATGGTGTTGGAAGTGTGATGAACAAAAAAATGATACACAGAGTCGTATTTTACCGTAATCCAATGACCTGGCCATTGCCGCAGGCGCTGCTTATGGTTGAAAATAGAGGGGTGGGGGGGGGGGGTATTTCTACACAAAAACTGGAATTTCAAGGTTTTCAACCGTCCTTCATCTGAAAGCAGACTACGAAACCTAAAGGCATTTACTTGTTTTATTTTTGTTTTCTCTTTAACCTCATAAACTTCGAAACCTTATTGCTCGCTTAACGCTCCTTTTGCGCTTGAGTGCACCCACGACAACTTGGAGGTTCGGAGGTTTGAGAAAGCAATACAAAACATGTTACAGCGAAGAACATCAGACCATGCCGCCGTATTTTAGAGCCTGTATGACGTTACTGTAGTTTATGTGTGGGTGGTCAAGAACATGCACACAGTGTAAAGAGTAAGTATCCCTCGATATTAGATAGCATGAAAGCACCTGCTAAATCATATGAGCATAGGAGGCCACATGAATGCAGGTCACTCGCGAAAAAAATTGGACGTGGTTTAACTCCTCTAAACATGGTTAGAGCGAAAGCTCCATTTCACTTGGCTACGCTTGGTTAGACGACTGAAACGCCTCGCAGGCGTTTCAGGCACACTGGCAACCGTGCTCTCATTCATGGCGAAACTGCATGCCAGAGCGGCGTCGCCTCCTTAAGCGAACGCCGAATAACGTGCACAATTACATGACCGCATATGACGAAGCGTCAGTCGGCGCACCGAGGCCGGAGCAATGGCGCTGCAGGGGTCGGAGCAACGGTGCGACGGCTGCAGCTGCGGCGAGTCTCGTGGTCTGACTTCACAGCCACACCTCCGGCGTTCCTGCTGCTGAAGGTCAAACTGCAACAACCGATGACCTTGGCCAACATAGAATAGAGGAACTCTCGCTGCAAAACTTGGTCGGCCGCAAAGAAGTCCCAGTAGGCGAGTCATACCTGGAAGGAATAGGTACTGGAATAGCTTGAAAGTTATTGACCCCTGGTTATAAGTCAACCTGGCCCCATAAATATCAGTCAGTAAAATTTGAGAACAAAGTAAATTTGCCGATTTGAGGCCAGCCAACAATAATGGCTCAAGAATTTTGAAGTAACTCTGTCGCATATGTTTAAACATCTCGAGTGAGGCCCGACCTATGCAAACGCATACGGCGACGGCACCTTACCGAAGGAATTGTGTGAACCCCTGTACTATTTTTAGTGGCCAATCAGCTAATAACACGGATAGACACATGGCTTCAAGGTCCAATGGTTTCTTTAGAATCTACGTTCAAGCCATTACACGCCAGCTTACATCGCTGTCCTATTTTTCATCTGTCCGTTCGTCTTATACGGCCCTCTGTGAGGTGAACGTAGCCTTTTTTTTTCGAGCACCGAGGTAAAGCTCTAGATAGGTGTTCACGCTAACATTATAAGCCTTGTTTTGAGATGTTTAGTGCATGTGTTTTGGTGCGCCTTTAGTCATGCCAGAGTGTTTGCTCATATGAAGGCAAAGTTAATGTTGCAAGAACCAAGCACATTTCTAAGGGCTTCTAGTGTCCTTGAACTTTCATCTGAAAATGCATGGCTTCTAATACACTAAGCTAAGGATTTTTAAGCAGCCTGCCAACATTCTTTCTGCTATCTTGCGGCTTGGCACTCTGCTAAGTAACAGAGTATGGTTTGTTGGGCAGGGAACTAGTTTCCAGCACACTTGCACAAAAGGCCCTAAGAGCGCCCATGCAATACTCACCGTAAAACCTACTTGGAGAGAGAGACCTTCAACACTTTCCGAGCGCCAAATAAGAAGGACATAGAACGAAAGTACATCAACTGACTTATATGTGATAACACTGCTTGCAACTTTGCAAACTTAGTTTGCAAGCCCCATTCTTAAACACGGAGCTTTTTTTTTTTGTAGTTTCGAATCGTAGAGAAATATCTAAGTGTGGTACGAGAGCAAAGCAGGTGAACTTTTCTGGTTTCAGTGAAAGTATCAACAATCGCGTAGAAAGCGGTGCCAGCCCTTCGCAGTACATTTAATGCCTCAGTTTTTCATCGCTGAACTCCAGCCAGAACAATAGATGGCCACGTTATTGTAATCTCAGTATAAAACTGCGCAAAGGACTATCCGAAAGACTGTTCACCGGCGACCAAAACTAGGCTTAAACTTCAGACTCTGCCTCTGAATCGCGTACGGACTTAGCACTCAGCTATGCCCGATGCCCACAGGAAAAGCGTCAGGGTTCGTGGGAGTAAAAAATTAACTGCGCTTCAACTACTGCTGAACCTAGTTAGAGAGCGAAAGCTGTGGTGTATCGGGTAAGTATAGGCGGCTTAGCCTTTAACGTTGAGTGCCTTCCGCACACTGCATAGGCAACGTGCCCTCCCTGACAGGTGGCGGTCAAACTAATATGGTTGGTCGCGATATGTTCGTTACCCACTGAACGCTGTGGCTTATGGGTGCAGTGGCGCGTGTCTGCCGCAACGTTGTAAGCGCTAATGCATGCAGCCCACATCTCACTCTCTCTCTCTCCCCACCACCACGTACCTCAAAGTGCGGTTGAGGCGTCCACTGCCTAAAGGAGCCAGTTATGCGTCTTCCTTTCCTCAAAATCATCAGAGTCTAGAGCGGTGTCAACGCTAACGCCAATGAACACAAAGAACGCGGATTTTCTATACCTTCAATGCCGCGTTTCTGCTACACCGTTGTGAATGCCAAGGCATTCGGCGCACATCTCTCACTACCGCCACGTAGCTTAAAGCGCGACTGAGATGTCCACCATCCTAGGGGCCTAATTATGCGTATTACATTTGGTTTCGAAGATAATTGAAGATTACATTTTAAAATTTGTTTTGATATACCCACCGCGGTGGCTCAGTGGTTAGGGAGCTCGGCTACTGAGCCGGAGTTCCCGGGCTCGAACCCCACCCCGGCGGCCGTGTTTCGGCGGAGGCGAAGAGGTTAGACACCCGCGTGCTTTGCGACGTTAGTGCACGTTGAAGATCCCCAGGTGGTCTAAACTATTCCGGAGCCCTCCACTACGGCACCTCTCGCTTCCTTTCTTCTCTTTGGCCCTGCTTTATCTCTTCACTTACGGCGCGGTTCAGATGTCCGCCGATATGTCAGACAGATATGGCACCATTTCTTTCCTCCAAAAACCGATCAGTGGTTAGGGGCGCTCGGCTACTGATCCGGAGTTCCCGGGTTCGAAAGCAACTGCGGCGGATGCGTTTTTATGGAGGCAAAACGCTAGGGCGCCCGTGTGCTGTGCGATGTTAGTGCACGTTAAAAATCCCCAGGTGGTCGAAATTATTCCGGAGCCCGCCCCTACGGCACCTTTCTTCCTTTCTTCTTTCACTGTCACCTTTATCTCTTCCCTTATGGCGCGGTTCCGGTGTCCGCCAATATGTGAGACAAATACTGCGGCACTTCCTTTCCCCCAAAACTAATTATTATTATTATTATTATTAATATTATTATTATTATTATTAAAGGAAATGGTGCAGTAACTGTTTCACATATATCGATGGACACGGGAAACGGTTTTGAGGAAAGGAAATGGCGTAGTAACTGTCTCATATATCGGTGGACACCCGAACCGCACCGTAATAGGTTTGACCTCTGACTTACTTGAAGGTTAAAATCTCAAGCACCGCGAAATCATTTGAAGGTAACGTAATAAAGCTTTCGCTTCAAAACTTGAGAAGAGGCGAGCAAGAAACAAAATGCCACTGCTATGTTTCAATAATATATATAGTATTCGGCGTAGAGCACCTTTAAGCCGGTGAGAGTGTCGGCGTTGAAACAAAAAGATTCCGGAACGAAAAACATAGATTTTGGGAAAAGCACCTCTTTCAATTCATTGTCAAATCTACCATTACTGCGGTGGACCGCTTTGTCAGGTGACTTGGTTATCTCTTTCGCTGTTACTTTGAAGCATTTAGCGTTTTTCTTATTTGGTCGTTGTTCTTACCGTGGCGGGGAGCTTCGAGTGCTGTCAGGTTTTTGTCCCGTGCGTCGCTGGCTGGGCCAAATGTCCGCTTTGATAAGCTGACCTCTTTTCAGGATGCTGCAAGTGGCTAGAGAAAAGCTCAGAGCAAGTGCCTTCTCTACACCGTTTACGTATCTGCCATTCTAATAGCCTTGCTCTAAACACATCAGGTGACGTTTCTCCGGAGGAGTTCCGAATCTATGATTTGAATTGACAACATTAGAGCATCTCTGCCGGAGTCGCACGTGAACGACATGCAAAGTGCTTAAGGCCAACCCCGCACTGGAGTCAGAGATATTTAAATTTAAGAGCAAGTGCTCAATTGAGACAAGCCTGGAATGAACTCATCGACGTCAGGGAGAGGTATTAGTCGATACCGACATCGGCTTTAACCAAATGTGATCTACAAGGGTGAAAACGGCTGTCATCTCATAGCCGACTTTGTTGAAAAAACTCCTCCAGGAATGTTCGATCATTTTAGCATGGAATACGTGTAGCTGTCAGTCATGACAAAACTGAGTTCAACACCTTAACGAAAGCACGCCGAAACTCTGGCCGAAACCAACGGCAGCTATGGCACCCATGGCTAGCATCACAAATGAACCAATCAATAATGACCGACGCCAGACGTGCAATGCACTCCATTCGTTCACGTCCACTTGACGAGTTGATACGCATTTTTTTTAGCTTTTTACAAAGCGACAAAACAATTAAACTGCGCCTCTAGAGGACGAATGACAAATGCAGTGAGCCTTACTGAAAGGCTCATTGCAAGAAGGCTTGTGTAAGCAAGAAAATAACAAATGAGTAAAGCATAAAAAAGACAAGCGGTTGTATTTTAATTTCAATGAAAGAAATCTGCCCTCTGAAACAGTGAGTCTTAATTCGGTTTCTGCATACTGCCGGCGTTCCAACAGAATCTAGTTTTTCTTTTATATGCTTTGTACATCGTTGTTCACTATGTCTGCAGCGTACTTACTGTTTACTTGCCGATGCAGACTCCCCGTTACCCCCACTTTGCATCCAATACCAGGTTTGGCGAAATTGAGAACGCAGTCGTGCACAAGCGCTTTCGACTCGCAGAGACTTGTGATTGGACGAGGAGTCAGTACCGATCAAACTCAGAGTATTTAGATTCGCGGTGTAGAAGAAAAATATCGGTTCCAAACAAGAGAAAAAGCTTACGTCGTGTAGAAAAAAAAACAGTTACGTTTCAGGCAAGAGTGAAGGCTTTCGTTTTGATGAACAACCTTAATTCAATGAAGCGCATAACTCATTCCAGTAGTATTCTGTCATTGCGTTTGTTTTACGCTGTGCATTTTCCTTCTTCTTCGTGCGAATGAAGAATATGCAGGAACGGAAGGATCAGAAAACCGCGACCAATTGGAGGAGATTGCTGCCGTTTACGTAAATTTGGCATATCTATTTCTTGCGTGTTTTTTGGGGTCTCGGATGGCACGCACTCTAAATATCAAGCGCGCCTCGGTCCTCTAGTGTAAATGAACAGACGCTGCATCGCAAGGTGGAGTTTGCTGGAAGAAGTATACGCAAGAATGCCCTCTGATTTACTTTCGGGAGACTTCGTGTTCTTGCAGGAGATTGCTTTTGAGGTCAGAAATTGAACAGCTTCTGCAATCGATCGTCGAGCTGATTTTGGGTCGCTAGGTAAAATGTCCGTTTCACCGTACCTGCTTGCTATTCAAATACAGCCTCCTCGCCATTGCCTTTTTTCTTGAGACGGGTGGCTGATTGGCCCGTCTTTGAGCACTTCACTCTGCACGCAAGCAAATATTGAACGCTACTTTGCCTTTTGCACTTGAAATGAGATCAAATATTTGTTTCTCTTTCCTGTTATAAAAACGTTATTTCATAACAAATATTTAGTCTGAACAAGTGCGTTTAATAAGTGACGCCATGTCGTTTCCCTTAGAATTACACCTATGTCTGTGCGATTTCTGCCTTCCCTACACCGTTTACGTACGTGCCATTTTAATAGCCTTGCTCTAAAAACATCCGGAGACGTTTCTCTAGAGGAGTTCCGAATTAATGATTTGAATTAACAACAACATTAGAGCATCTCTGCCGTAGTTGTACGTGAACGACGTGCAAAGTGCTTAAGGCCAACCCCGCACTGGAGTCGGAGATATTTAAGCTTCATCCACAGAGAAAGGGCCTGTGTCATTGAAGTCCTTTCAAAATGCGTAAACATTCGGAGGACGGTTACGACTATGCAACGCGAGATTCAGCTGCAGCTGGTGTAGGGGTCAACTGCTGCACCTCTGCTCTCGTAAGCTTACGCGACTCAGGTTGGCCGCGATATAAGGTGAGTGCGTTAATTACGTTCACCTGATGGCTGGACTGCCATATTGCGCCTACGGCAATGACGGCGACGCGTTAGCCAGGGATAGGCGCCTAACAGCTATCGCTGTAAAAATTGCATGCGCTCAGCTCGACAGCGCAATGCAGTAGTTGCCGAGTGTTGTGTGGAGTGGCTCGAAACCTCCTGTTGCTCGCAAGATTACTTGGGCGCGTCATGGCGATTGTCACGCGCACGCCTTCGTGGCTTTTGTCCAGCAGTTCTAAACTATGGTACTTGTTTAACTCTATGTTTCTTGTTTAACTAAGAAAAGCTGCCTAGTTGAAAAAAGTTATTTTTGGCATGCAAAGTAGCTGCCTCTTGTGCAGGCAGTTTCGCTTTCTATTATAAGTTCAAGAATGAGTGAGCAAGAATGAGTGAATAGCCATCTTCTGGATATATTGTGGAGAAAGAAGCCAGAGTAAGCATGGTATCAGACAACAGGTCGCCCATTTTCTAGGTCTGTCCAGTAACGTAGCTGAACTCAGTGTTAAACGTACTTTATTGCAACTCTTAGGAGCGATTTTAGATGAGTATTTATTTTATATATGTACATCAAATATCTCCCAATGTAGTGGTATCTCAAAAAAGGGGCAGAAAAATTAGGGTTTTTCATTTCCTCTCAAGGCCATGCAAATTGCACAATCTTTCGTGTATTAGTGAAGATACAGAATTCGTTATTTCGCATTTATCCGGGCTCAAGCACAGCGTACCTCTCTTAATTTTCTTTGTAATGTGAAGGTAAACCTGCATCTGGGTTCGGGTCCTTAACGATGGAGATTTTACAGGGCCAATATTTGTTTATTCAACTCATTTCCGTCTGTTTCTCTCACCGTTTGTTGCACTTGTTCTAGAGTCGAGCGTATACGTAACCCTTCACTCTGAACATGATGATTTTGCCCGACTGTTTCGTTTGCAAAATCCAGCCTCATCAGTGACGCGATGTTTTTCCTCGAGTTACAGCAACACTTATCACGTTTTCTGTTGAAATCGCGCACATCGTAACGAAAGATGCGCATGCCATGTTTTTTTTAACATACCCTGCAGTTAGTACTAATATTATGTTGCAATGCTTACAAAATGAGGACCAAGAACCAAGAGAAGAAAGGTTAATCAGTTGCAATTAATTGGAATTTTTTTTCTGAGACTGGTTTCCTTCGCTTCTTTACTAGAAGATGGTGACGTCACAAAATGATATCTTCAAATTAGCATGGCTGGCTGGCCTTCGCCCTAAAAACGATGATGGTCAATAACACAGTTGAAATAAATCAATAAAAAAGGTTATAGAATACAACAATAGAGGAATGGTCTGTTTCTTGAGCGAAAAGATACAGCGTAAACAAAGGATGCATGTGGCGTGCGACGCCGTCACTATCGCTCGTTCAAGAGTGATGCCCTGAAGAATATCAGCAGATAATGGCAGCCATTCAACGATTAGTGGCCTCAGCTGCACCACCGAAACAATATCAGGCAAGTTTTATAATTACTCTGTACTTACTGTTAGTTTTTACTTATTCGTCATTGAGACAGATGACATAGCTTGAAGGCTGTCAGTACTGACAATTCATGCGGCGATTGCCATCAGCAGCTCAACGTCGAAAAAAATCGAATGCTGTCAACCCTGTTAACTAAAAAACATTGCAAAAGTTGAAAATATGAAAAATGGCATGTTAAAAAATACAGTCCAAGTTATAAGTGTCCTACACCGCGTTACTCAGTGGGCTTGGCCTAGGGTACAGAATAAGTGTGAATTCATTGAATCTTCAGTACAAAATCTCCAACTAGCGGAGGCAGAAGTCTGTAATCCATCGGCATAATTATGCCGTCAGCAAGATTTTCTATTAATACAGAGCATATAGGCATTGACGAAAAAAAATTGCTTAAGTAATCAATCGACGCCAGACTAGACTGTCTGCTCGGGCCCAGGGTGGAAGACTTCACTCGGCCGGACACCCAACGCTTGGCGCGCGATAAAACCTGCCTCATCAATCACAAACAGCGCCGCGTTTGCGCGCGCAGTGATTCAGCCTCACGTCAGAGTCAGCGTGCGGAAAAAAAATACAATACACAAGCCATTTCGTCACGGGCTGCTTCAGGCACGCCTCGATCATAGCCGAAGGGAGAAAATAGACGACACTGCACAATTCATAAAAAGGGGAGAGGAATTTTGACCACCAGTGCGGTTGGTTCGCACGACCGTATGAGAAGAGATAGTAAAAAATGAAGCGATTCGGGCAGCCTGAAGGCCATGCAGGGAATCGACTGTCAAAACTACCAGGCACACTCCCATTCTCTTTACCCACAGATATGTTTTATTTCTCTCCCTTTGCACCCTTCGATTGCCTTTTATTTTCATTCTTCAGCCTTTCTAAGTCGACTTTTTTTACTCCCCAAAGAAATCAAAGAAAAAGTAAAGGATGAGCAAACAGGCTGCGCCCTCTGCTTGCTGTCGAATAAAGTCACGACCTCACTTCCTTGCTGAAAGCACTCTGAAAATCAACGTGGTAGCAAACTTCATCGTAGCGCGAGCCTCTTTGGTTCTACTTGCTGATATGCTATAAAATTTTTGTTGCCTGCATTTCTTGCGGAGTGTACGCGAAGTTTTTCAGTTTTTATCATTTTTCTGTATTGCTAGAAAGTTGTTTGCTCGCCGTTATGGAAAATTTAAATAACAAAAAAGCGTTTTTGCACTCAGTCGGAGCAGATGAATATTTTCGCCAAAGTTAATGTATAATATATGCGTACTAAAGTTCACGCAAGTTTAGAAATGAAATGCTCTAGAGAGCCTGGAAGCGCTGCGGATGTTATTCATTCTTAGATTTATTCCGCTGACATTTGTGAACAGAATAGAGGGCGAGTAGGCGCATGAAGCCGTTGCTTTCCACTTTATTGTGGTGAAACCGCAGTGCAGAAGAAATTTCTAGCACTCAACTTGGAATTAAAAGTAGCAGCAGTCTCAGGCGTTTTTTGAAAGTTGTCTCTCAAAACCGTATCTCAGAACGCCAGAGCGCGCGTCTGGCTCTTACAGGCACACAAAAAAACGCCAAAATTAAAATAGAATTAACTCGGAGATGAAAAATAATGCTATAGTTTATGTAAACTACCAGTTCCGAGTACTCAGAGTAGCATATATATGCGTCGTTGAGGTTGTTCGAAAGGCCGCGACATCGCTATCGATCTTTTTATCCGACTAAAGAGCACGAAAACATATCTGGGGGAAAAATAGCCTAGCTTGAAGGAATGAATACGTCAGCGCAGCAGAGGGAAAACGAATGACGTGCCAAAAGCTTTGCGCCAGTCTGGTTGTACGCCCCCATAGTTCGTAAAGCCGCGAATTCCTTTCTTTTCTCTTTTCGTAGGAAAAGGGAGAAAAAAGCTGACAACGCTTTGCTGGCTCTTCTCGGGCACGCGGGAACGGAACAAAGTAAACCTAGTGCTGCAGAAAAGTAAGCACCACCAAGGGAAAGAAAGGCGGAAGAACCGTTTAGAGGGAGCTTCTAAATGGGAACCTAGGGAATGACTTTTGGGAGGGAAAAGACTGCTTTCCGACGGGATGTTCCAACGTCGCCGTGCTTTCTATGTGACAGAGTACGCGCGCACAATTTCCTCTTTTCGGCTTAGATGGTTGCACGCAGATATGAAAGGCGTCTGTAGCGGAACACTTGCGCCCATGACGAGGAATAAAAGGCAAATCACCAAGTAAAATATTTACTTGCAGTGGCCGTCAGCAAAATTGGCCCACAACAGTGCTCGTTATAATGTTTGCTAAATCTGATGACTTGGTGAAATGACAAAAACATATAAAGCTCACAAACGGGTTCCGCTATTTACGTGGCGTCTGTGCTCCCCTGGGCAGGATTCAAGCGCCGTGTGTAGGAGCAGAGCCTGAATCTAAGTCTGATTACCAATTCATCACCATCAGCAGCTTACTTACGTGCTCTGCAGGAGAAAAGCGTCTCCCACATCCCTTCAGTTATCCCAATGCTTTGCCAGCTGCGGCAGAGATAGGGCACCATCGCTATCGACCCTCGAAGTAGCGAAACCGCCTCGTCTTCGGAAGCTGGTGGCTTCGACTCTTGTTGCCACCGGTTAACCACCGGTTTTATCGAATGGGTACAAGTCTATCTCCCGGCCTGGTGCTCTGGTTTCTTAGGTAGATTTTTTGGTATAGGTGCTTGCGTCTCCGATGAAGAATGATCAAATCTGTCCGCAATTACTCTATTACTGCCGAGGTTAGACTGCGCGAAATATATTCCCCCAATGTGTAACGGCTATATATATCGCGGCTAGTTATGGTTTTGTGTTTCTGCAGCCCTTGATTTATGTACTTAAAAGGCTCAATTGTCGAAAAGCTTTCTCGAAACCCAAACTTGTCCGTTGATTCACTGAAGTCTAAAGTTGAAAGTATTCTGCCAGTGCCTACATTAACAAATTTCTTGTCGGCAACAGAGATTATGCTGAACGATTTGTTGTTTTTTTGTTTGCATTAATGCAACGTTAGCGGTCTTCAGAGATTCCCGTAGGTTCGAGGACTTCCTACATTGCATGTATTGGGTGGCCAATTTTTCTAGCACAATCTCCGCGCCGCCCTTCCAGAGATTTGGAGTTATCTGACTCATCCTCCTCCGCTTGCCCTTTCGATTATTTGTGACGTTTTTTTGTGCTTCCTCTTTCGTTGCCGGCAGTACTCGAAATTCAGCAACGGTTAGGAAGAGTTTTGTGCTTTTTAATATTTTTTTTCGCTGAAATTTAAGTATTGCATTCTGTACGCTATGCTGATGTGTATTTAGGATCGTCCTCGCATTCGTGAGCACCGTAAGCATGAAGC
Source organism: Amblyomma americanum (assembly GCA_030143305.2). Classification (NCBI taxonomy): domain Eukaryota; kingdom Metazoa; phylum Arthropoda; class Arachnida; order Ixodida; family Ixodidae; genus Amblyomma; species Amblyomma americanum. Next base: position 62,199 of record JARKHS020028796.1, read on the forward strand.
AACATCAATCGGTCATCGAGCACATCACGTAGTCATCTATCTCAGACTTCGTTAACTAAACGAAATCGGCCTCACTACTCCTGTGACTTGATAATCGTAAATTTTCGCCTCCACCAGCAGCCAAACCATCTTTTGGGGTAGGCGTTTAAGTTGCAACGATAACACCTTACGCACCACAGGTGCTCCAGGAAAAAAACTGGCCAAAATTTAAATCCTCTACAAATAGACAGAGCGACCTCACCCGTCGCAGTAGCTCAGTGGTTAGGGCGCTCGGCTACTGATCCGGAGTACCCGGGTTCGAACCCGACCGCGGCGACCGCGTTTCGATGGAGGCGAAACTAAAAGGCGCCCATGAGCAGTACGATGTTAGTGCACGTCAAAGATTCTCAGGTGGTCGGAATTATCCCGGAGCCCTCCACTAAGGTACCTTTTCCTTCCTTTCTTCTCTTAGTCCCTGCTTTATCACTTCCCTTACGGCGCAGTTCAGATGTCCGTCGATATGTGAGACAGATACTGCGCCATTTCCTTCCCCAAAAACCAATTTTCATTTTCAAAGCCTCATTACACATGGCTACGCTTGGTTAGAAGCTTGAATCACCTCACATGCGTTTTAGGAACACAGTTAGCCGCGCTCTCGTCAATGGCGAAACTGCATGCGAGAGCGGCGTCGCCTTAAGCGAACGGTGAGTCACGTCCATAATCACATAACCACATCTGGCGAAGCGGCGCTCGGAGCAGCAGCGTGGCGGGTGCAGCTGCAGCTAGTCACGGGGCCTGACTTCACAGCCACACCTCCGGCGCTCCTCCCGCTGAAGGTCAATCTGCAACACCCGATGACATTGTCGAAACATGGCATAGTGGAGCTCTCGCTCGAAAATTTCGTCGGCCTCAAAGATGTCCGAGTTGCCAGCTCATACCTGGGCGGAATAGCTACTGGAATAGCTTGAAAGTTATTGACCCCTGGTAATAAGTCAACCTCGCGCCATAAATGTTAGCCAGTAAAAGTTGAGAACAAAGTAAGCTTGCCGATTCGAGGCCAGCTAAGAGATAACGAGGCTTTAGCATTTTTGAACAAGCTCTATCACACAAATTTGAAAATGTCAGGAGTGAGAATGAAACTGCGCAAACTCTAAAGGTGACGTCACCTTAACGACGGAAATGTGCTAACACTTCTACTGATTATAATAACGCGCAAAGACGCATGTATCTTAGGTCGACAGGTCGAATACAGCTTCAAGGTTCAATGTTTCTTTCGAATCAACGTTAAAGCCATAACAGGCCATCTATTGCATCCTTGCCCTTTTTCACTTCATTGCATTTTGTCTTCTTTTCATAGCCATCTGGGAGGTGAACGAGCACCGAGATAAAAATATAGATAGAAGTTTCTGCTAATTTTATATGCTTTGTTTTGAAACGTTTGAATCTATGTGTTTTGATGTGAATTTAGTCATGCAGGAGGGTTTTCTCATAATAATAATAATAATAATTGGTTTTTTGAGGAAAGGAAATGGCGCAGTACCTGTCTCATATATCACTGGACACCTGAACCGCGCCTTAATGGAAGGGATAAGGGAGGGAGTGAAAGAAGAAAGGAATAAAGAGGTGCCGTAGTGGAGGGCTCCGGAATAATTTCGACCACCTGGGGATCTTTAACGTGCACTGACATCGTACAGCACACGGGCGCCTTAGCGTTTTTCCTGCATAAAAACGCAGCCGCCGCGGTCGGGTTCGAACCCGGGAACTCCGGATCAGTAGTCGAGCGCCCTAACCACTGAGCCACCGCGGCGGGGGGTTTTCTCATAGGAAACCTCAAGTTAATGTTGCGAGGTTCCTATTGCCTTTGTTCTTTCACATGAAAATACGTGGCTTAGCCACACTAAGTTAAGGGATTGTAAGCGGTATGCCTGCTTTATATTTATGTACAATGAACGGCTGTGTGCGGCGAGGCATTCTGTTTTGCAACAGAGAGTGGGATGTTGGGCAGGGAATTTTTTTTCAGGCCCCGGGGCGCAAAAGGCCGTATGCAGCGCTCACGCAATACTCACCGTAAAATCTACTTGGAGATCTTGAGCGCGTTCACAGCGCGTATCAGAAGCACATACAATGAAAATGCATCAAGTGACTTTCATGCAACAACAGTGCTTGCAAGTTACCAAACTGTGTTTGAAGCCGTCCCATCGTTATACACACAACCTTTTATTGTAAATCCGCTTCGTAAAGATATCTGAGTGCTTAAGAGGGCAAAGCAATTCAGCTTTTCTGGTTCCACTGAATATATGAACAATCGTGTGACAAGCGGTTCCAGCTTTTCGCAGCACATTTTACGCCTGAGTTTCTCAACGGTGAACTCCAACCGAAAATAAAGCGGGTCACATTATTGTCGAGTCACAAAATAAAACCGCGTAAAGCACCATCCAAAAGACAGCACAGCGGCGACCAAAACTAGGCTAAAACTTCCGGCTGTGCCTCTGAATCGCGTATGGGCTTAGCACCCAACTATGCCCGATGCCCAGAGAAGAAAGACAGGGTTTTGCCTGAGAGCGATTCTGATGTTTGATTTATTCAATGTACTATTCTTAATAATAGGAAACCTCGCCAAGCTGCCAGGCGTGCGCCTGAATTTCGCGAGCTGCGAAATCGTGGTCCATTTGACGACTTCGGCTCTTGAGCCTGCCTACTCTATCATCTGCTTTGCTGGCCGTTATATGGATTATTTTCTGTATGCTGAGGTAGTGCAACGGTATTTAACGAATTACCGGTGGCAAGGATTTTTATGAGAATAACAGTACTTTGCTGTTCATGATTTCACCAAGTAGAACTTGACTCAACTTAAAATTGATACAGAACATATGATGATGGTGATGATGGTGATGATGGGAAACGGCGCAAGGACAGCTTTAGACACATAGCGTCATTGCACGAGGTATTTTTTGCGCTAAGAGGGGAGAAATACCCATTATGTAATTATTTAGGCCCAGCAAAGCAGAGCGCCAGGGCACTCGTGGGTACCCAGAAGCTCTGGGGATTGATCCCCAAACCTCCTTCATGAGAAGCGGGTGATCAAATCATTTGTGCACCGGTGCGGCAATATACAAAATCCATAGTGTGGAAAAAAACGGCGGTTGCTCGTAACTATAAAAACGCCGATGGCTCTTCACCATTCATTTAGATGAAGGTGATAACAATATCACGCATGGCCGTCATTCCCGGAAGGGCAGGAGATAGTAGTAGTTCGACATTGCTGAATTAGAAGCGTAAATCTGCCCAAAATCGTCATGTTCTGTGTGCTTATTGTTTTGCAATGCCTAAACACTCATACTGATTTTTCATTATATCTTCCACGATTGTTTTTTTTGCAGACCAGCAAGTAACAAGAAAATTGCAATGCCTAAAACAAAATCACAGCTAAGGCTGACAGCCGCCCCAAAGAATGTTCAACTATTCCTTACAACATCATGAATGCCAATGTGTGCCCCAGGATGCGGCGAAGGTTTTCAACGTGCATTTCTCCTACACCCAGTGACGCAAGCGTCATGAGTCTCCCGCATGGGCTACCGGACTCAGGGCGCACTCTCGAAACAGGAGCCACATGCAGACACCCTCACCAAGTTGACATACCCTTCACCTACTGACTCCCTCCAACATGCAGCGTTTGCACAGCCCCCGAGAAACACACGCGCACACTGTGCCACATAGTGTGTAAATGTGCTAGCACTACAAATGTAGTGAACCCACCACAACTGAAGGGCCTGGGCCTCATGGGGCCACTGGCTGTCCCGCCTCTAACCTGCCCGCCAGCTTCTGCTGTTACGACGTGCTAGGAATATTGGAGCCAGTGCTGGGCTTTTTATTATAATATGCCTATACTCTCAATATCAAAAAGTAACTTTAATAAGGTTTCATTCCTCTGCCCCTTGTGATGGTACATCTCCTCTTCCTCGAGTAGCCAGCGCAGATTGAGCTGCGTTTGCTAGCGAGAAGCTCCACAGCACTGCTAAGTAGGGCACGTTGGTGAACCCGTACGCCGGAAAGAAGAGCAGAATACAAATTAATCGCGAACAGAAGAGAGGACACGATGATGGAAGAGGGTACTTGTTCGTAGCAACCACCAACAGGCGAACATAACGTAGCACAATCACGAGCTGTTCGAATAATTTCGCAACCACCGTCTCTGTAGTCATGGCAGCTTCAATAACGAGGTCAGCCAACAACGCAGAAAATCTGTCTGCGGGTGAAAGATGAACCAGTTGTGCAATCCTGAAGCCGTCGGCTTTTCCACTTTGGTGTGTTCAGAGTGTGCACGCACATACCGACGTTTCTGTCTCTTCTTTCCCTGAATTCACATATAAAAGCGGTCAGCGATTGCGAAATAACGAGTCCTTTTATCGGCTGGCTTCCTGCAACTACTCGGACCGTCTGTTCGATGCGTGGGCTAAGATAGCGTTGAGAAAGGTGTACTCCAAAATTCGGTGGCTCTTCGCGACTTTCGAAAGGAAAAGATTTAAACGTAGGAGGTGCGCCTGATGCGGACATCACGATTTAAAGGCTCCACATAGCAAGGGAAACAAGAAAAATAAATAAATAAAAAGCACGGACCAGGGTTGAATCTATAGCATTGCCAAACTTAGCAGGCGCGGGATTCCTTTTAGGACGCCGACTGTCGGTATCGACCAGATGGCTCATCCGACCCCTTTTTATCTGGCTCACCACTCCTCCCTCAGGATTGATGGTACGAGCAAGTGTCACCCGCAGTGAGCGAGAAGCGCCCGTCTTCCGCTCCCCGGTCGCATCAAAGTTCCGCCAGCCGACCTGGCCAACTGGTCTCTGCGTCTCTCAGAGGGTGATCTCAGAAACAGGTACAAAAGTAGTAATTATTTCGACAAGCCGGGCACAGTTAGGACAATACTGGCAGCTTGCCGGCGTGTGTTTTGTCAGCAGCAATAGGTTGTCAGCCTACAGTCCCACACTTTTATAGTCTATGGTATTGAACTCATGCACGCTGCGAACGCATTCAGCGTTGAAGCCTCCTTGTTAATAGCTAACATGTACCTCATATGCGCTTCTATGTTAAGGCAAAAGCCTTTAATGACTCATCGTGGTCCGTCCGTCCGCGATATCTGTCACCTATGACGCCATCAATGGCAAAATTGCTGTAAGCCATATACTCTTATCGATTACTAATGGGTGAGTAGTGATTGGTTAATTAGGCAGTATTGGTAATTATTAAAAAAGAAGAAAAGTTGTAAGTACAAAAATAAAAAGTTAAAAATCAAACGAAGCAAAATTTAAAAATAAAACAGTTAAAGAGAAAATGAAAGGGAACAAAAACGGAAATGAAACCAAAAATAAAAAGTTAATAATAAATAAAAAATAAAATAAAACGATAGAAAAAAATTTCAATGCCTACAGGCCCCGTGGAAAAAACGCGTTCTAGAAAGTTCCGCGCTTTGGCATTCCTGCACGTAAGCATACTTCATACAGAACCAGTCTTCGTCCAGAACAAACGCAAAAGACTCCATTAGGAGAGACGCTGAGCAGTGGAACGTTCCACATTATTTCCACGCTGTAGGCTTAGGTGGAGCGCACGAAATATTTCTGCACGAGCATCTTTGCATTTTTCTTCAGCCAAAATATTGGCGCCGCAGCTCCATTTAAAGCCGCAAAACAATGAACTACAGCCTGTGCTGGCTTACCACTCTGAATATTTCCAAACGGTAACAAAAAAACTAGGTCCATTCGTCAGATAGACCCGGATAAAGTTTTAATACTTGAGAAATTTTTTTAAAACGAATCTTTCACCGTGAGAGAATATTGGAAATGATTACGCGCTTCGAAAAAGTAATAACGAATTGAATTTCTGTGTCCTATGATTAGCTTATGATTCAGATGGTCTGTATACAAATTATAAAAGTCGCACACAGAAACATGGGGGAGGGGTATTTTAAGGCTTTTAAAGGAAGAAGAAGCAGAAAGAAAGGAATGGCCAAAAAACAGTGGCGGACCTTCCTTTTGCATAATTTGGAGCCTACATCACAGTGCGTTAAAAAGTGAAACGACTGTGACAACCAGTTGATCCAGCTGACAGCATCACTACGCGTTTGATTGCAATTGCTCTGAGTGCTACTTGTCGGATTGATGGATTTAACCGAGTGCCAGGCCACATTTGTGCCATTGGCAGTGAATGAAGTGTCCACGGCTAAGTCGTATTGCTTCTCGAAAACCAAGTCTTCGCTCTTCGTTCGCCGCCATTTGCTTAAACCAGGAAGCACAGCCTCTCATTTGTAGTCATGAATGTTAAACTCACGGTGGCAGCAAAAAATGTATCCAGGCGACAACTAGGTTTTGAGCAAACCCACGTAAGCAGTGATGTTTTCTCACTTTCTCACGGCATAAGCGCCTCGAAGCCGTAGCCTTTGCTATAAATACACGAAGGTGTAATAAAGAGAAAACGGCCAATCAGTTACTATTTTCAGAGTGGACAACGACATTTATTAGCGCGATAGCGTTAACGAGCTAGTGTAGTAGAAAATGCCGCGCCGTTGTCGGCGCGTCGACCGTTAGCGAAAAATCGACAAAAATCCCCAAAGAAGCACCGAGAGATAGGTAGGCCACGAATGTCACGTGACCTTGTGGCATCATCACAACCTGCTAAGTGGATTGCGCGCAAACTGCGCACCGCGGCAGGTGAAATTAAAATTAATGATTGGTCGCGAGAGCTTGCTGGGAAAAGCAATCTGGAAAGTGCAAGTCCCACCGATACAGACAGTGAATTGCCGCCTGTGCAGTACACCAGAGACCATTGACTATTGTTTGATTCTGTGCAATCATGCTATGTTCTGCAGGGGCAAATTAGAGTGGACAGTTAAGAACGGAATTGAAATAACATCGTACAGTATCCGTTTTCTGCCAGTTCTGAAAGTCTGTTTTGGGCCATGTGTTGTATTTATATTGATGGGGCTATTTAGTCTCTGGAAGAGCCGTCGGATGGATCGCCACGCTGAATCACCGCCGTCATCGAAGTATTTGTTCCGTGAGCAGTGTGCTTTGATGCGGGGTGTACGTACATGCTGTCCTAGAAGAGCCGCCTAGCTGGCTCCCCTATCTAGACGCATATGTGGGCCTCCTAGACATTTGATGCTTCGGAAGTTATGGACGTGTGGTGTTATGGTGTTTGGTATTACACAGCTTGGTGTTTTGTGGCATAAGCATGCTAATCTTTTTCTTTCCGCCACTATTTTCATGCAACAAAGAAGAAAAAAAAGACCCATTGTGGCACATGCGTTGCGCGCAAGCCGCATGGCACGCAGAGGGCCTGTGTTCGAACCCCATCGCTGGTGGATGTCTTTTTTCATTTGAAACTTCTGGGAATATTTTCGTCAAGTTTCAGAGGCCTGTCAGTCCTTGGTGACAGCGATAGCTTTTCGCCCGAACGAGCGGTACTGCCTCGAAGGAAAGAAACGGGAACGACCCGGTGCCAACACGCACCGCAGTTGGAAATTATTTTCACCGCGCTTTTACCTGCGTGGTACAAAAAGTACGTTAGGGTTGTCCGATAACGTATCATGGACGAGTCTAGGGTCTTTTTGCTATCACCGAAGTAAAAGCACGGATAAGAAAATTGAAACAGCGGAGCGGGTTGGCGCTGGGCGGTTCGCGTTTCTTTCCGTCGAGGTAGTGCACGCTATGGCTTATAATATCTCATATATGTATTTGTAAATTATTTCCTTCAATCACGTTGAGCATCACCTCTAAATCAAGTTCTCAGGTGGCATTAGCAAGACCAAAATTTATATTTTGTGGCGCAGTGCCTCTATCGCGTTCCGCTTCATTTTTGTTTGTTTTCTTAGTCGCTAGCATAGCTGGCTGTACCACTAATTTTTGCTGGTTTGTTAATTTCAAATAAAGATGATACATACCCCCTACGGGGAGTGACCAAGGCATAGGAGGGTGATTGCTGGAAACAGAAGGTTTTAGAGGGAAAAAAGGTGTAATGATAGTGTGTAGGCAGACATAAGGGGCGACGCATTTCTGTGGAGACGTGCCCACTTCGTCCCTGTTTCATATATGAGCAGCGCTAATCAGTGGCCAATAATATTTTTTTGTATAGTGATATGCAGCCTAAGCTTGTCAGAAAAACAATAGCAATGATCCACTGAGAAATTATTGCATAACCACAATGAAATCATTTTGTCATGGGTTAATATCGAGTGTTACAAGGCCCCAAGTTAGTAGAGTTTTAAACAATTAAAGAATACTTGATAATTTGATTTCAATTCGCTGGAGGAAAGAACAAAGAGAAACGAGGTAACACAAATACCATCTGCCAGCAAAGCCTGCCAGGAATAATCACGCTTGGATAAAGGAAACCGCTCCTGAAAATTGCGTTGCATTTTTACATTTGCCCTGTGCTCCCTCCCCTTCTTTTAGTGCGCAGATTGCTGCATTTTCTGCTGTAAATCAGAGATAATGAACACCGACGGCCCAAACGGCAGATCGAGAAAGGCTTTGGGAGGAACGGCGATCAATAACAGGACTGGGGAACGGCAACTCCAACGGCTCGATAAGCAATGAACTAAATGTGCGTTTGCTTGAATCTGCGATAAGCTGCTTTAAAATAAATAAAACGCAGTCAGTTGAAAAGTCTTCTCTTAATTGGGGAAAAAAGTTTCTAGTTTTTGCTGCGCCCATCTAGCGTTCAATGAGAGGCCGTAAGCACGAAGAGGAGCTGTATTTAACACAAAAGCAGTGACGAGAGAAAAATAATCACCCTTAACAGCTTCAATAAGCAGCAGCTCGATCCAGCACAACTAGCTGAACAATGAAAATGAAGGGTGATTGAGTTACGGAGAAAAAGGCATTGTCGAAGTAAAAAAAAAGGGCTATTGTCGAAGAAAAGAAATCTCCTGCGCTAAGTCGATGCCGTGGCGACGAACCAATTACGCAGTCGCGTCGTAACTGGGCAGCATCATCGAGTGAGAGGAAAACATTTTCAGGCTTTCTAGCTTGAGATTTAAGTTAGTATGGTTCTTTCTAAGATTTATTTTTAGCTTTTCTCAGCGATTAACTTTATCCAAAATTCATGCTGTAGTCATTCCCGTTTTGCTACGCTGCTAAAAAAAACTGCGATTTAATTTACAGGAAACCAAGCTTGTTTGGTTGCGAGCGTTGTCGAGAATTCGACATATACGGTCCCATAATCCGAGTGTGCCTGTTCATGTGAAATGGAGGGATGAGATCTCAAAAGGTGGGGTCTAGAGCAGGAAACATTAAGTAAAAGTGATGATATAGCTGGTTAATCCCGAGCAAGCTGAACAAATTATACATTAGTACCGAGACAGAAAAACGCATGGAAAAATGAAAAGATAGCCTATATAAATAATCACCAATCAAAGAGCAGCTAACGAGAAGATAGACATTGATCACCTACTAATTAGTGTGTGGCGCTGTAACCGGGTTCCGTGTATACAGGCGTTCATACTATCTCAGAACCACTGTCATAGTCCAAACGTACATCACCTGACGAAAGTTTAGAGTGAGAATGATTTGATTCTAAGCGATTTAGAAAGGCCTATCTAGCTACCGCCAAAATCCTAACCTTCGAAGGGGCGAGGGCCAGTATTCTTGGCACGTTTAAAAGATCTGGAGCTCTGGGGATGCGCAGCAAGCCACATGACGTGGCTCGTAAGCAAATCTCCTGGGCTCTAAACTTTCCATAAATGCTAAGTACCACGACCTTCAATTCTGCTTTGATCAAACCAATTGAGCGGTAGGTGTAAGTTCGGTTGCAATTAGTGGGGTCGACTGTATACGATATTACGCTCCTAGTGTATACTATTGCTACCAGTAGCGCATTCTCATAACACAGAGGTAAAATGTCTGCTGCGCTTATATTTTTTAATGTTTCAGCCTACTACTCAGGTTGAATATTCCGTTATACAACGCTCTTCTTTACAAATTCGCGAACTGACCAAGATTATTAAAATCGCAGTGTCTTAAATTTTAGTGCCAAATACTTCATTAGCGGATTTTAGTTTTCTCGCCCAGCTGGTTTCTTAGACTACTGTATTGGTTAGGCCTTCCAACGCAGGCCCTTGCTCGCATTCACGGCAGCCAGGACATATCCTTTCTCCAATTCGACGGTATAAGCGCATTTCTGCGCATATTTAGAAATCAAGTTTTATGCGACACAATTTTATCATACAGTAATTAATGGAGGACGTGTAGAAGGAGACGGCGGCCGCCCAATCTCTGCAAAGTCTATATGCGTCCTGGCTGCTAGATGTGTAGGCGTGAAAGGTCAACTTTTCAAATTATCGCTACCATGTAATGTGGAATACTGATCGGCGTTGCACACCGTTATACCTTCATGGTACCGATGATTATGTGCCATAATGTGCACATTATCCTGTGAAATGCTCTCGCTGTGCAAGGAATGGGAGATCGGGTTTTGTTTTATTTCCCTGCAGTGACGCGCCGAAAGCTGCGCAGTTTGAAAATTGCACCACATGTTGCGTATAACGAGCTGGAGATATATGTAGCCCCTGTGGCGGTGGTGTGGGTAAACATATCTAGTACGCTTTGCTAGTTTTACTTGTAACTGTTTGGTCAAAACGATGAAGGAATCTTATCACTACAATAAGTCGTCCGTAGTAACTATGAGCAGAACAAACCTATTTATCGCTCACGATTATTTCCTCAGTAACAAAATGCGTTGAGATCAAATACAACTTATTCTTTGAAAAAAAGCACATTTTAGGATAAAAAAATGCCAAGAAAAGAAATAAAAATTTTCAGGAGAGAATTATGGTGCTGAATTTTATGAAAAAGACGGCGACTTTCGTCCGGTATTATGGCTATTATCGTTCAGGCTTCAGTTCATGGCTTTTAAACCCAGCTAAATGCTTTGGAAAATGTATTCTGCAAAGCTTCCCAGTATTGTACCCGTTAAGAATGATTTCCATTACACAAACGTGAAACGCTTACTTTTCTTACCACGTTTCACGAAAATCGAAATGTTCTTTCAGGAACGCCCACTTAGCTACCAGGCGCAGTTCAGCCTTCTCAATGACTGCATCGTGAAACGATAGAAGAATGAAAACAAGCTGTCTAAAATAAAAACGAACTACAGAAACGAGCAGTGGAATTCAATCGCGGAAAAACGCCCATAATGATCGCGCTAATATTCGAGGCGTGCTTAAAATGCAGAGACGTGTAGCGGAATACGTTTAACGCCCCTAGGGGTTTTCATTATTCCAAGCGTAAGAAAAATAAATGTAAAAACTCGGCAGAAACATTTTTAAGGCTGCCCTTCGACGGTGCAGTATATCCAGAAACCACTGTTTTTTTCTTTAATTACCACTAAAGTACTTTCTTTTTGCCTGCATAAAAAGCACAGTGAAGAGCTCGAACAAGGTAAAAACTTTGTGTGGTTTTTGCTGTCTTAGAGTGGCTGTTTTTATGGCTGAAGCACGGAAACACAATGAAGGCGCGTTGTTCGTAAGTGAAAACTTTTAAATGAAGCTCCATGGCTCTCTTTACACTGTTGATAGAGATATATATCGTGATTTAAAATTTCCGACTGGCGAATTTCGACCCTGTTTGTGGAAGTGTCTGTTATAAGGTTCAACTCCTCACTTTATTAAGTTGCGTAAAAGTTTGTTATGAGGAACATTCAGCATTAGGGAGTATTTGTGCAGCGTAATGCATCCAATAATACCCTGTAGAGCAGGTTGCATTAGTCTAGACATTATATCCTCTTAGTTAAATCCTAAATCTGTCTCCTTGAAGCATTGGACGAACAGCAAATTTTCGAGGATATGAATTTCTGCTTCGAAAGATTTTTATGGGGTAATCAACGGGCAATTCATCTGGCCTGCAGCAGAGTCAGCAGCCTGACTCGGACCAACAGGTTGGCCAGGGGAAACGTGGCCGAGCTTCTGAACAACCAACTTTTCGTCAGGTGTCTGCTTACGCTTCATTAAATTGGCTGACTCTTCATTGTTGATATCACTTTTAAAAAATGGTGGTCAACATCGCCATCGAGAGTACATGCAAACAAGAAATACATTACAGCGAAAGCGAAGTGCATCTCATTGTGCCTCACAGATGGTGGCAGCTGTACTCAAGTTTTTAGGAGCCTCCATGCTCAGAAACATTTCTGAGCATTAAGGTGTAGAGTTCGTATGCGTGACAAATTTCGTCGAATAGTGGATAGCGTTCCGCAAACAATGTTGCTACCACCGAGCGAATCCCAAAGAATTACTCTTGGAATTCTCCATCATCTCTATTCAGTTTGCACTGTCTTCATTCCAATAATTCATAGAGGCCAGCTGATCGCAGTTATTGCGGAGGATGCGCCACAGGATATGTCTATCATGGCTCCTGACTTTAAGCTCCTCCTATTTCAGGGTGATGAAGCTATTCAGCTGCCACTTCGTGGCTAATTCAGAGTTGTTTAGGGTCTCCTGGGGCTGGAGACCGTGGCCTTTCCCCAGGTGGAACAGAGTTGTTCAAGAATATTAAACTGGTGTAGCAATGTTCCGAGTAAAAAACACCTACTAGAAAAGAAAAAAAAATCTATCTGGACCGGTATACGTATTACAGGCCACCGGTCTATGTGGTAAAAAGAAAGCTGAGCATGGTTGCAGTTTTGGCGCGGTAATCAGACAGATAGCATACCTGTGTAACTTAGTAGCGCGTTGTCTACGTTCTGCATAAACCAGTGCTATGTCTGCGGCGTTAAAGCGTTTGTAATCAACAGATAGTTCATTTTCAATATCTGAAGAGTCCTGTTTGCGTAACTGTGGCTGTTTTCATCTCAGCCGTTACTAAATAACGCTTGAAAACATTGCTTGGAAAATCACGCCGTTGGGAAAGCGCTCTCCGGATAAGAAGAACCAAATAGCTTCTTAAAAAACGGGTTAACTTTCATATGAGCCCGTTTCAGCTCGCAGTTCAGTATATAATTGATAATAACGCGAAATATTTTCCGGAGAAATTTGTGCCTGGTAAGAGCGTGCTCATTAAATAAAATGCAAAATGGAAGCATGCCACGGGCAGCCCCAGCGTCATTGTCTTCACAACGCGGTCGTGAGACTCTGTGTTGGCATTCGACATGTTTGCTATGCCCCATACGTCAGGCCAAACGTTTTTAAATATACTTTGGTCAGGCCGTACTTCGTACTAATTATAGAAAATCGTGGGGCCGAGCCACGGGGCCACTTCCGCGCCGCGTACAGAATGAATGAAGGTCCCTGTGTAAAAAAAACAAAACAAAAAAATCCACTTTCTAATGCGAACCGGTTTCGGGGACGAAACTTGTAACCACGCGCAATTTACCCTGGCTGCTTGCGATGTAATAGAAAACGTAGGCCTAGGAGGGCAGTAAAAAGGAACAATATTGGGCTCCGATCCTACGTACCTTACACAGCCTTGGAAAAGAAGAGATGGCGCATTCGTGCCTTGGCTAGCCCGGAAGATGCGCAGGGCACCAAGCCGGCAAAGCACCACTATACTTCCCCTTAAGAAGCTAGGCGGTCAAAGGGCATCCTTGTACAAGTAGGGCTCCGAGGGAAAGATCCGCTGCTGTAAACGGGCTTCCGCTGGCGTCATTACACTTTGCGGGGCAGCTGGTATTATGATCTTGCTGGCGCCTCCCAACAAAATTTATTGTTTTTAGCGAAGTTGAAAGTTCTTATCTAATGGACTTCACTAGGTCAGAACCTCTCATAAATGATTCTAATTTGCTGTCCAACAAAGAGAAACTAACTTTTTATTCCTACATGTACAGCAAAATTCAGAGGATGAAATTTTTAGAGCGAAATGAGGAAGATAGATGCCATTACTTCTCTTCAAAATTATTTTAGTCGGGATCCTTTCTTCAGGCTTATTACAACGCACACAATGTTCTACACGTTTCACGTGACTATGCTCTTGAGCATCGCGATGTTAGCATCTTCAAACATGCACGGACAGAAAAAACTTGGTTACAGAAAACCGCTCTGAAGAAACAGGATACATTCATAGCGACGGTTCAGCTATAATCACTAGGGCTTCATTTCGCTGGAATCACAATGCAGAAGGATAGCCATGACACGTTAGAATGCTGCAATTTATCTGCGCCATGGCATAACATGGATGCGGTTTGGCCGCGTACCTGCTGGCCGCTACACGCATAGAATATCGACTGTCTTCTCTTCGTTATGCGAAGGGTAGAGAACAACACTTGTTCAAGAAAAACAAAACTCTCTGAGGAAAAATTGAGTTAGGATGGGCATGCATCGAATACTAAATTGCGTACAAGCCTACCGCAGCGCAGCGAATAAAGGTGTTGCTTATTTGTTTGTTTTTTTGCAGCCATGATATTTTTCGAAATTCAATAGACGTTGGTTTGCGACAGTGACAAATATATAGAAGGGTCCAACTAGCATCGCAGCTGCACCTTTTAGGTTCGAGATTTGAGCACCGGCTCATTACATTTCGCATTTTTCGAATGGTTTTTCTATGAAGTGAAAAAGAGGAATACTTGCCAGCGCTTGTATGAGAGCGTCTATTCCAACTCGTATGCATGTAGACCTCCTTCGTGCCTTTGCGCAGAATTTCCGAGAATATTCGACGCGGGTGGTCTACATCAGCTAGCTAGAATAGCTAAGAAAAATTGCCTGATTATTATTTCTTTTTTGGATGGTGAGAATGAAGCCACATAGCTTTTGTGTCCTGTAGCTATTAACGCTAGAATAAATGTGTTGTCTTTTTGGCTAAATTTCTTGCAATTAGCCTACGCAACACAGAAGGAGTCTTGGCAGTAAAAGAAAGTTGGTCAAGGCTATTTTTTTTACTTGCTTTGTGCTGAATATAATGCTTTGCCCGATCAATATGATTATTAGCGCGCAAAGATTACAAACAACCTTAGAATGACGGCTGATTTTGGGGTAATTTGGTTGCAACGTTTCGAACAATGGGAGTGTCCTTGGACAAAAAGGAACGAACGTGTTAGGAAGAATTGCCCACTTGGCACATCTTCTTGTTCGTGAAACTAGTTGTTTAATCCCCCTGAATGATTATATTACAGAACTTAAGAAGCGCTGCAGTGTAAAAGACTTAAAATCCGGTTTCGATAGCCACAAGCTTAAAAACTTTTACTGCGCATAGACATCATTTCCAAGCCTTCAACCCTCAAATGCGGTAGACTGTGATAGCCAGCAGGTCTTCCGATTCTGCTTTCTCTCGATACGCAGTAGACATTAAACTAACCCTTAGGTAACCAGTCTAAGTGCAATAGATTGACCGAAATTCAGTAAACTGGCTAAACGCCAACCTAAAACCAAGCATTGGTCAAATCGGTCGCTGATTTCTCCCTACTTAGCGTGGCTTCGTTTTATAACTTATCGAGCCAGTCGAACCGCTGCTGCTGCCGCCTAGAGGCATTATTAAGGTTGTGTATGTCAGCATCTTCCCGCAGCTTCCGTGTCTGCAACCCAACTTAGCCCGGTGAACGATACATGATTCCAGAATAATCGGCATGGTTAGACAACATCATACTGTACTTCTTAATAGCCAGGTTATCGTGGTGACCTACTGTTTCGAAGACACTTTGTTTTCCAGATGTGCTTGGATGCTACCAACAGCCAACTACCTCCACAGGAGCGTCTCAAGGGTGTCTAAGAACCCTCTGCTCCATTTACTTGCCCCATGCATTAAAAGGGCTGTTTTTCTCTAACGTAGTGGTAGTCGAGACAATTTACTGGTTTCTTTTGCTCTGGAAATATTTGAGTATGCACAAGATTTATGTATTCGATAAATGGTAGCGTTTACAACGCATTGCAACTCAGTTTTCGGTTATAACTCGATTAATTATAGCATTAAGTAGGTGTGGAAATTGTTCGGTGAAGTACTACAATGCTTTCCTAATTTTCAGCCCATTTTTATTCTTTTTCCTATTTCTTGCTGCATTAAAATATCTACTGCCTCCGGTTATGACAATATTTTACATCTGATGTAAAGGAAGAAACGCAGGCACAGGAATGAAGAAAAATCTGAATTCGAACACCGGAATATCGAGAGCTTTGGCCTGTGCTTTGAAAGACATTTACTATGGTGACCCAAAAGAAATCGGACTTAATTTTTAGGCTGCCATTTATTTGAAATTTATACAAGAAAAACTCAAACGCCCCTAAAGTGCAGTACTCTAGAAGTCACACATTTATCCCGTTTCTTCCACTGTTTGAAGCATTTCTTAAACTGTTCAATCTGATGTGGTCGAATGCTGCCTGCGAAGCTGATTCCACCTGATGCTCGGGGGCTAATTGCTTGTCTGTTTTCTTTCTTTTCATTTTCGGGAACAAACCGAGGTCCTGTTAGTAGAGGCGTGGAGAACAACAGACCATGCGATGTAAGCCAAATAGAGTGCAACATACATAACTGCGTGAGCCGCAGAATTCTCGTGATGGAGATAGCTACCACTCGATCTGCACAATACCGGAAGTTTTCTTCGCACACTCTCAATAAGTCACCTCGAAACCTCCAAGTACGAATTATTGTTCACTGTCTGTGCATTGAAGGATGAACGAACTCCATTTGACGGATTCCTGTCACATAAAAATTTTGGTTCTAATTGATTTCGAGTCCCTTTTATTGGTGGGAATCTGTTTTCTCTAAACGTCGTAGTCATGAAAAAACATTTAGAAAAAAAAAGATTTTTAATCTGATTCTTCTAGTCTTGGGACAAAGTGATACTCTGCTTTTTTCATCCTATACTTAAGCTACCGGAAACCAAACTTCGCAGTAAAGAGTCTCATGTGCGAATAAGTGATCATAATCCAGTCAAACGAGCTCAATCTGACTCCGGATGCTTCTGAACTCACATAAAGCGTGTACCGACAATCATCGTTGATTTTTATTGAACTTTTTGGAATTTTTTTCAGTTGGATTTTTTAAGGGCCCGCAGCGTTAGGATGATCTTGAAAACTTGTTTCACGTCTTTTGACACTTGCAAAACATTCCTGCACACGACTCAATGCTAATCATCTAATGTGCTTCGAGGTGATTCATGTGATTCTGTGGCCGTTTTTTTATAGGAAATTACTTTCAAGTGCACTCGTTGTTTGGAACTGCCAGACTTCACGGCTTCGAAAGAGGTGTTTAACAGCTTTCGCGAAAACTGACAGCACAAGTTCGCACAAACATCTACGAAGATGTTCGCCTAGTTACTACCTCGTGGCACAGACAACTAGCGCCCCGTAGCTCGGGAACGCGCAACTGCACTTAGAAAAACCTCCTAGAATTTCTTAGTTTTTGGGGACCCCCTTCCCCCTTGTGCACTATTTTTTATAATAAATATTTTTATGTTATACACAGAAGTGTTCATTATAATATACACAGAAATATTAACATTGCACATTTAAATCCCGTCCAGCTGGTGCTTTGGACTTTGTTCTTTTCGCGCTACCTTTCACCTTGAGTCAAATTAAACTCGCTCAACTTTCCACCTTACTACTTTAATAGAGCCATTAATTTCGTTAACCTGTACAGCCGTGCACAACAGGTTACAAATGCGGTCTCGCGGGTCAAAACTTATTGCTACTGGGTCAATGAAAGCAGGTCAACAAGAACCTTGGAAGCAGTAGGAGACATGTTTCATATTCCTCTCAACGGCGCAACAAGGACAGGACGAAACAGAAATGAAAGTTGTGCTGGCATGGCCGGTACAGCTTTCTTTTCTCTTTTGTTCCTGCTGAATCGAATAATCAAGGCGTTTTGGAGGTCGTTTAGTGCGTCGTTTTAAAAATGAAAAGTTTTGTATATGCGGCCGCTGGCGCTGAATTGCGTACAAACCAGATGTGGAAGTACTTGAAATCGGTGCACAAAGGAAACTTTCTTGAAATTTTCAGCAACTAACGATATAACTTTCGATCTTATCTAATCTTTGCACCCATTAGATAGATAAGCAATTTTGAAGAAGATTGATTATCATTTTGCATGCCTCAAATTTAAAACGAGACACCCTTCTACCCTTCAAAACACAGTCTGATTTCACTTGCATTTCGTTGCCCAAAGGGACAGTAAAAAAAGATGATCCGCTTCTATGCAACGACTTCTCTATGAAACTGATTGCTTTATAGTCACCCCAGTATTTAAATGAGCCGTGAGTTCATAAAATTAATGGTGTACTGGAAGGTACAGGGTGAACGCGAGCACGTGGACACGCTCTTCAGAGCGCTAGCGTGTCCGACGCGGCTTTAATGAAGCGACGCTACAGCCGACGTTAAGCTCCAACTACAGGTCACTCTACTCCTGTGCCACTTTGCTTCCATGCGCGGCCGCGTCTTATGAACTAGCATTGTATGCAGAGCGTGCATAAGCACTCGCATGTTCGCCCTACAAGTAGCCGAAACTGTGCGCGCCCATTCTAAACGCTTGATTTCATACAGATCCTTTCCTACAATCCTGTTCATACTTTCCGTACAACACATTGGGCTGTGCTGTGCAGCGTTCTCGAAGCAAGCGCCAACTTTCTTCCGTGAAAGCGCGCGACTGAGCCGTAGTGATCGACCGCAGAAATTTACAAGCCCATTGCGTTACTTGCGTACGTCATGAACCACCCTTCACCGACCATATTGCGCAGGTTTCTGTTTGTTTCTTGATATAGGAGGAGGCTTTTTTCAAAGCTGCCCAAGAAACCCCCATTGCGATGTCGACACGTAAGCTGTCAAGTGGCCGTTACTTTGATATACGTGAGGTGTCAGCCAGTGCTTTATCCCTTGAGCGTGAGAGTTCTTTCTGTTGTGCAACTGCGTCTATTGCGCGTGAGCGGTGCAGGCGGGGGCACATTTGTCAGTCTTTTTGGGAAGGCTGAAGGTAGAAAAAATTGTGGAATTGCTGTTCCGCAGTGCCTTCGTCACACGAGTATTTCGATGTCAGGAACAGGTTTGAATTCGTCTTGCGAAAGAATACGACCTGGCAGTTATCTCACAAAGCAGCCACCGCCCACGTCAAGAACGGCGGTCACATCTCAGGATTTATGGGCAGCATGTAGTGTGGCGAAAGACTTTTCCGCTCAGCGCGAAGGTCGAGGCATGAAAGAAGCGAACATGAAGCTCACACAATATCCGCTTCAGACAGACAGTCTCGCACTTCGTTGGAGGAATAGTCGATTTCTCCACCTCGATAAAGAAGGGTCACTGCCACAAAAAAGCTGTTACAGCTGCTTAGTTTGAAGAACCGGGAGCAGGGGCAGATCACGTTTGCTCACCAATTTCATGCTACATGTTAAAGTGGACTTCAAATTTGATAAGAATTGTTTTTATTGCTTGAAAAGCTCAACTGATGGTCAAGTTTATAGAACTATATTTCACAATATTATCGCCATTTCACCCTTTTTCCAAAGACAGCGAGGGAAGCAGAAATTTTGAAGAGAATTTAGCAGCTCTCTCTATTTCGTTGTAGCATTGGACATCGCGGCGAGAGCATTGAAAATGCCTTGCATTGCGGTTCTCTTTAGTTTGGGCTAGATGGTTGGCCTATCCACGTCGGTCTAGCTTGCACGAAAAAATTCCCTTCGATTTTGTTCGCATGGTTTTCGTTTTCCTGAAAGGCTAATTTTGTCCAGAATGACATGGAAGATCACATTAAACGTGTCAACTCAGGTTTTTCCGCCTGTTGTGCCGGTTCGATAGCGTTTGTACTCAGCTAAACGGTAATCAAGCAGGAGCGCAATACGTCGCAATCTGTGAGCAGCCCACAAGTGGCTTACTGTAGGCCTTTGGCCGCCAAATAAATCCACTGCGTCGTCTTTCGAAAGTGTAACATTGTACTTGCTTGCCTCATTTCCTAGATCTCCCACCAGCTCCAGTTGGATCGCCTTGTGTGTGGACATCTTATCAGATATGGCAGAATTGCATCTCTCATGGCAGCCACAGCAGCTTATATATTGATTACTTCGACACTCTATATATAGTCGCCCTCTAGCATTACAATTCTTGGCCCACACCTCGCAGTTCACTGCTGACGCCTTCAAGATATAAATATTATGTGCGGTTGAGTCAATCGCCTCTCTACAGAGCACCATTCACAATCAAATAGACTAGCGGAACGCGAAAACCACATCCTTAGAATACGTCGATGAATGTAGCACCAGGCCACAAAACCTGGACTGCTTTGTTCCATGTGTGACCTATAGGTGTGTTACCTGTGGCATGTGACCTCTCATGGGTTGAAGCGAGTGGTCACCGAGCAATTTTCTTTTTTTACAGCTTTCCATTTGCTATCATCTAAACTTCATGGAGGCACTTCCTTTCTGAAGTTGAACATTTTTCTATCTCTCTGAAGCTATTTATGTTGAAAAAGCTTGTCAACCTGGCAGCCTACACACACTGAGCTCTCAAGTTTGGTCAGAAGATGGCTGTGACAGGTGACACACTATGGTCTCTTACCCACCAAAAAGTTGCTATGCTCAGGACGCCATTGCGCAAGTGAGGTTCCTAAAAAAAAGTGTCTGCCAATCTATCCAACCTTTTTGCGCGTGCTCAGCCCGGGTTGAAATGCCGTCACTTTCGTCATCGCTAAAGCCACAGTGCATAGTCGGTGTACCACATCACTTAAGCCGCCAGTGTAGCTCCCCAGAAGCGCTACTATCGTAGGCTGCTCTACATACCTCGAGGCCGTGCTTCTTTACACGATATGCACCTGGGTCATTTATTCCACCGGCTGAGCACCTATGTGAGAAAAGATAAATGGGCGAAAGGAACGGGCTCTAGCTTTGTGTTGCGTGTCTTCCTAGTCTCCGCCCGTTATCCCTAAGTGATGCCATTTCATCAGTGACCATATTTATTAATGATAGACCTGCGTTAACTTTTTTATAGCACCATGATCCTTCCCGTTGTTTACATACTCTTCAAAAAAAAACTTGCGCCTTCTATGCACTGGCGACTCGCCAATTTTGTACCCTGTGTCGTTTTAGGGGATGATGTGTGGTACTGAGCTGTTTTTATTACTAGCTTTTGTAGTGGTTACGCGTCATTTGTGCTACGATTTAAGCGTTCAGTGTGCTAAAAACCATGCGAAATCAGCGAGATATGCCGAGACTAGCTAGACGGAAGTTTGGTGCAGTGAAATACGTCTGGCTGCTTAGCATACTTTTGCCATATCGCCGCCTATTACGAACCGAAAATTTTTACATTGTGAACTGAAGGTGTCACGATAGGTGCAGCTCCCCTTGGCGTGTGGTAAGTCCAACTGGACGTTTTTCTTCCTTGAAAACGTGCTTTCAATACATACTAGAATGGATTAAAAGACACTTCGCAGCGACAGCTACACTACGCTAACTCTTAGTTTCTCCGTCTCTCAATTAATTGAATAAATCTTACGTTCTCTAAAGGTGGTCGGAGTACAAACAAATCATTTATCTTCAGAATGTGTGTCGCTGTGGTTGCCTGCAAAAGGGTAAGGGGCCGAGGGAGGCGTAAGTGAGATTAGTGCCGAGGCAAACGCCAACGACTCGCCATAACTTTTTTTTTTTTGCATCATGCGAGTGATCATAGCGTCTCGAGATGAATGGCATGCAGAAAACTCCTTTCATAAAGGTATTAGCGCCGAGCTATAGTGCAGATGTGCATCTCGCTCGTGAGTGTCTTCCAAGCAGCCTTTGTGGACACATGACTTTAAAACAAAAGTGCAGGACACAACGAGGACTAGTTAAAAAGGTAGCGCAACTTGCGTATATCGTGGTCAATCGCTATAAAATCTCTATATGATCTATTTGCGAAACAGAAAATAAGTGCTCGTTAGAAACTCGAACAGGCGAAAAGCTCACAGTTGCACAAACTCTCTGCATAAAGCCTAGTACAGAGGTGTGCTCAGTCAGATTAAAAAATATACTGAGTTTGGAACCAGGATCATGAAATTACCTTTGCGAGAAGGTTCTTATAATAGGATGGAAACGTTCGCAAAAAAAAAGATTAACCTTCAGCGTGGCCACCGTGGCCAGCCCTGGTCACGTGGTTGGTCACGTGATGCGGAGCAGCAGCTGCTGCCGGCGGCGCGCATGCGCCTTGTCAAGTGGGACGAAGATGAAGAAGGAACGCCCAGGGAAACGGAGCGGCGAAAGACGGACTTTGCAGTTCGACTGAGCGAGTTCCACTGAGCCAGTTGTAGCTATCGCGTCACTTTAGGTTTAATCTGACCTAAACAAAAGCCATTTTTTGGATGGCGTTCGATGGTATGTCCATCACCCTTACGTTGCAATGTTTTCCTCATTCCATTTCTTCCCTCGTTTGTCTTGCTTAATTTTACAGTTTAGCCTGCCCAGTTTATTCAGTGGTCTGCTTAGTACGAAACGTGAGTGCACGTTGATTTGCCATCAGTTAGTGAGAGGCCATATAGTTATCAGTAAATGCAGTGTCTATAGGTTTTCACTCAAATATAATATACCATCGTGTTACGAGGGCGTGCTAAAAAATTTGTCAGGTCTACCAGGCTCGTCTACTCAGACCACTACTTTTAGAGTACAAGTATGAAATACAGCACATTATGCTTTCGATGACTGATGGTCCAGAATAGTAAATATTTGGATAATATTGGACATTGCTTCGGATCACTTGAATTGTGTCGTCGCCGAAAGCTAAAATTTTGAAGAGAGCATTTTGAAGTCGTCATCAAGGTTTGGCACCTGCAAAGCGATACTCTGACATAAATACACGAATGCATGTTGCAAGCATTTAGCGAGCCGCGCTAACTGTCTGGAGTGGAAAACAATTGATGCCGAAATTTCCAGCCTGGAGATAACAAGACTAAAGTTCGGGAGGGTCATAAACAAGTTTAGTTCATATATCGCAGACAATGGACATGCTATAATATCGCTTAAAGTAATTTGAAACTTAAAACAGATATTAAGTAATCTTGTTTCATATGGGTGTGCAGGAGCTGCAAACAGAGTGGGTGCTCAAATATTTCTACGCTTGCGAGGAGTGACGTCGAGTGAGCACATCCAAGTTAATTGTCCAAAGTTTACAGCATCATGACGCTAACGATTTTGGCCGGTTAGATAACCTGGTTGAGACACGTCTTATCATTATGATCCCGAGAGAAAATAACGGTTCCTATAATAGCTGCAGTCATGGTACCGAAACCAAAATAAATTTGAGGTAGATATATAGAGTGGGATAATGAGGGACTATAGAGAGAACAAGCGTTAATTTCGTGGTAGTGCTTTGAGGATATGAAGACGTGGTAAGGTCTGCTTGTCTTCCCAGGATCCATTCAGTTAATGCAGACTCGTAGCAGCTTTCGCCGGCTAAACGGCATATAGGAAGCGGGCAAAGAAATCTGCGAAAAGGTGTCATCCACTTTCAGGGAAACGTGTGGCGGCATACAGATCTAGCAGGACGACTGATGAGCTGACAAATTTGGAATGCCATAATCTTTGTCTGAGCTTGCTTACTATATTCCGATATACATTACAACGTCTCCACTTTTTTTTCAAAATCTTCAACAAGAAATTAATACAAATTTTGAGTGGCTCAGGTATAGTGGTCATATAACCGCAGCGCTTCCGTGACAAGTCGAGAATTTTATGACAGTCGAGAAACAAAAAAAGCCATATGTCTAGCGTGTGGAACATCGGGCTGATGATGCTGAAAATACATAACAAGTTCCACGGCTTTAGATTATTTGATTCTTGCTCAGGCCGAAACATTTTTAGCCTCTCCACGTTGTGCGAGCCAGGAGCGGGCACAGATCAAGAATTATCTTCTAGGTAGCCCCAAAACCATCGCTGTGCCCCAACCTCCACATAGCCTCTGATCTCGTAGTTTAAAAATCCTTATTTTGGTTCTCGGCTGCCTTACCAGCTTTTTCTAGTCTTGCCTCTTGGCACTCCCCTTCTATAGCAAGACTGGTTGTTTCTCCGTGTTCTCAGGACACATTGGCTGATGGGTAGCTCAGGATTTAAACATGAATAAATTTTTTTGTGTTTCCTTCGACAAAGCCAAATACAAATAATCGGCTTCTCTAAATTTCTTGGTCATCAGAGTAACTTCATGGTAGAGAATAAGTTAAATTTGAAATGGCAGAAAGCTGGAACAGGCAAAAAAAAAAACGAAAATACTGGGTGTCTTTAAGCTCTGCACTCAGATGTTACTAGTCTTGTGCGGTTGCAGCCGATGCTCACCGAGGCAAGCGAATCGCGTCCGAAAGCTTAGCGTCTGCTGAGAGCAGCCAAAGACTTAGATGATGCTGATTCTTAGAATTCTAGGAAAGTTTGTGCAAGGCTTGTGCACAGGGTGCACATAGGTTGCGTGACGCCAAAACTAAACGGTTAAGGAAAAACACTCAAAGAACGTCGATGGCGCCCGTTTTTGCGTTAGAAAGACAAAAATATTTTTATTTTTGAATCTTGGGACGACGGGAAATATACCGTGCCATTCTGAGCGAACATCAGGCTTAATTATGTGGTGCACAATCATCTTACTTGAATTCTTGAGCGCTGCTGCAGGAACAGTTTTTTTGTCTTTAGAGAAAAGGTCAGTCATGCCTACAAACACAGTTATATACCGCCTAGCTTCCTCGGACTAGAGATGGTTGCTTAAAACACTTCGAGCATAAATGTAGGTTGTGCATAGGCATGTCCCAAAATGTTTAAAAGCATGCCTGTACAAGCGAAAACATTTCTTAGTACAGCACTCACGCTTTCTAGAAGTAGTCTTAGTTTTCTTTTTCACGAAATTTCGAGCACCTACACAGCAGTACGCAGTGAGCGGATTAAGCACTGCTCTAGTCGTATCATTACGAGTTTAGTGAGCGAATGATGACAAGAGAACACATATTAGGCGGACGCACACGCACGCATTTAAATTCAAACATTTACTAAATGTTTCTTGTTTTACAGAATCTAAATTGGCTGTAGACGATTTTTAGTTTCCTACAAAACTGCGTCCGTAACTTTATCAGTATTTCCGACACACTTAAAATTGATGTGAAATAGGCCGCAACTATTGCATATCCTGTGCATCTCAGCGCTTGAATGGCGTCAGTGTCGTTCCAAGGGTGAAACCACTGTGCGACGTAGTCTGCAAAAGGAATGCGAATGATGCTCTGAGGAGCTAAAAAGGCGTAAGTGTATTGGTTAAGTGCCATCCAAGTTTTCTCTGCGGAGTGCTGCTGGCCGCGGTTGCTCTAAAAAGCCCCTGCGCCGGAGTGAAGTGACGCGGCATCTGCTCGTGGCGTCCGAGGCTGTGAAAGAAATCCCTGGGCGCTCGTATCTTGCCAGGCTGTGGCAGTGTCTCTTTGCAAAGAAACCCACAGGCGCTCGTAAATCCCAATTAAGGAAAGAAGGACTAGCCGTGTACCCAACGTGGCATGGTTTTTGCATCATTGCTCCTGTCACGCACCACAGAAGTGAAGAAAGACAAACGTGAGGATAACACAGTGGAAGGCTCAGCAGCAAAGGGAGTCCTCTGTAAGCGCGGAATCTGGTGAGACATTGAAAACAATCTAAGAGGACCTTGGTGTGGGCTAGTTGGTTCATACTGCTACGACACAGACTGACAAAGCGCAACGGAACTAGGACGAGTAGAAGAAACACGAAACACAGGACAGGCGCTTCCTGTGTTTCGTGTTTCTTCTACTCGTCCTAGTTCCGTTGGGCTTTGTCAGTATGAAAACAATCGTTTCGTCTACTACGCGTATGCGGACGCTACACCAAATGTCTTACCCATCTGTCTTCCTGGCGCGCTAGTCGTGTGCAGAGTGGTGCGCTGCATTGAACCTCATTGGGACCACAGGGACTGAAAGGGCATTAGAAAGCACACAAAATTAAACAAGGTGCGCGCAAGCATGGTACCTCGTTCGATCAAAAATCGTGTTTTCAAAAAGCTGGAATGTTCTAGACACCACTGCACCTAAACCTACCTCCGTAGAAGAGAATTGGAAGAGAAATGGTGCGTTTATGAAAGAACATGTTTTTGAATACTTTTCTGAAGTAGAGATAAAGTAAAGATTTCCTACGTTCATTTGCCACGTTAAGGCCCAAAGGGAGTACAAAAATATGTGAAAATGCATTAATATATGTCAAAATCAGGTTTAATTTCCCGAAGTTGCGTTTCGTTCAAGTTATCCAAACTGTAACGGTCATATAAAAAATAGCAAAATATCCTTTCAGGGCCGCTGCGACACATTACCTCCCAGACCCCGCCGCGACCTTGCCAGCCAGTATAATTAACACTAATTACCTGTAATATCCGCAGCATTAAATCTGTCGCGAATGTGTCATCTTAGCAAACGTTAGCTGAATTGTCTTTCTTTCTCGTTTGATATGTTCTTTCTTAATTCCAACTTCAATCCTTTAAACGTGTTTAGTTTCTAGAGTCCGCGTTTTCTCACCTGTCAAACACTGGAAAAAACCGGGCCAAAGTCGACCATTTCGAGCGTAGAGGCTCCACCTCTGACATCACTGTGACACTTTAATTAAAGCACCTGCCATGGGTAGCTCACCTTGCTTTCTAATTTGTTATTTGTCATCTTAGCGAACGTTAGCTGAATTGCCTTACTTTTTCGTTTGATATCTTCTTTCTTAGTTCCCACTTCAATCCTTTAAACGTAATATTTACTTCTGCAAGAAGCAGGGTGGGGAGGGAGTATAGCTTGTTGTTTCTGCTTTTCTGCACTGCGAGTGAACCAAGTAGTGTATAACGACATTTTTATAAGCGAAATATAATCAAGACTTCTCAGAATCACGGCTGCTGTAAGCAAGCCAAAGCCAGGGTGACAGAGGAAATCCTAAATGAGGTATTTCTTCCCATGTGAGAGCCTGGAAGTTGGCCCGGAAGCCTATTCTTTAGCGTTCTTTACTTTCTTGCTGAGACATAAGGGTACGGAGGGAAGAATTTTTTTTTTGAGACTATGCGCACTTGCGCTACATCTCTTCGGGGATGTTGTATCGTTGCACATTAATCATCAGCAGTGCGCTGTAGCCAGTTGGTCGATTGCATGAGTAATCTCCGAGCGATTTCCATATCTCGCCCATCCTCTTTTGCACGACGGTTTCACACATATCCTGTGTATGGAAAGCTCCCAGGAGTACGAAGGAAATCTCGTAGATCTCGCCGTAGAAATGAGCATCCTAATCTTTTGCCTTCTGCTACTGGCTAGCATCGACGAGAACAAGGTGAGCACTGGCTATTAGTACAATATGTACTGTAGAATGTGAGCGTTGTTGAAAGTGGTATTAGTGGTCTTACCTTTATTACAGGCTTGAAAACTGGCACTCTTGTAGAATGGGAGTTACATCTGTTGTTGTCAGTTCTTCTCACTAGCCCTGGAAATACTCCAGGACTCTTTCCAGAGTTGCTTCTCTGTAGTTTGGAATTCAGCAGGCGATGACACAGACAGCTAGCGTTCCTGAGTTGAATATACGTGTAGTTTGTACGTAAGCAGTATATGCATGGTGTGTCACATAACTTTAGCCAAGGGTTACAAAAAAAAAGCGCCGCACCGCAGTTAGGTGAGACCCGCACCATATTGCTCCCTGTCGTGTGGCGCTTCATAAAATATACCTCTATCAAATTGCACCAATTAGGTAGTTAGCTATTTTTTAATCAAATTCACTTTAGGTCACGTGCACTTCCTTAATGTATAGAAGGGTTTCAAATAAAATCCAGATCCAGTTTTTTGTAGCTAAGTAACTCCTGCGTGGTCGTCATTTCGAGCATTTGAGGATATCCCGCGAAATTCCCGCCCACAGCACGCGCCCCCCTGTGGGCAGAAACCAGGATTATCTCGCTTTCACTATGCCATATCCTGCTTTGACTTCTTTAAATTTTCAGCTGCTTTTTTGTAGTTCGAAACAGGCAGCTATCTGAAATATTTATGATCTTTCCTATTAGAATTTAGTTAACCGGCTTTTTGGTAAACGTACTGATGTATCGATACAGCTAAATTAAATCTATTCTTAAGCAAGCAGAGAAAATTCACGTATCGTTTCTTCATTATTAGTGACGTTATAATAAACCAAATATGCAGGGTAGCAGAAAACTGCAACTTATTCTTATAGAACATGTTTAATTTAGTGGTTCCGATTAGCAAAGAACTGTTATTTAGACGAAGAATTTTTTGAAAAAACAACAACAAATAAACGGGATTACTAAGACACAGAATTTACATTACCGCTTATTTGCCGCCTTGTTTCAGACACCCCTGTAACTTTCATAATGTATTTCATCCTCTATCTCCGCCGCCTCCCCGTAACGTTTTTCTTCACTTTAAACTTTTGATATTACCCCAGCTGAACTTACGCTTCAAAAGAAAATATTCCATACAGTTCTCTCTGGTCGGGAATAGAATTTATGTTAGAAAGAAGGCGACAAAAAATGAAAAAAGGAATACATCATTTCAGTCCCAACTCGGTTCCTTCATCAGGTATGACCCGCCGCAGTGGCCCAGTGGTTAGGGCGCTCGGCTATTCATCCGGAGTTCCCGGGTTCGAACCCGACCGCGGCGGCTGCGATTTTATGGAGGCAAAACGCTAAGGCGCCCGTGTGCTGTGCGATGTCAGTGCACGTTAAAGATACCCAGGTGGTCGAAATTATTCCGGAGCCCTCCACTATGGCACCTCTTTATTCTTTTCTTCTTTCACTCCCTCCTTTATCCCTTCCCTTACGGCGCAGTTCAGGTGTCCACCGATATATGAGACAGATACTGCGCTATTTCGTTTCCCCAAAAACCAACTATTTTTATTATTATTATCTTCAAGTATGACTGCGGGTGAGTTGCAGCTTGCCATTATATGTCCCGTTTAGTCGATAGTCTAGTCACTGAACGTAGACCGTGGATTTAAATAAGTTAAATGACCATCTTATGAGCGTAATAAATGTTTTTTCAAGACAAAATCCGCTCTGTGTTTCCGCTAGAACTGGTCCACCACAGTTGGCAGAGTACAGTACTCCGCCTCTGCAAATTGTCAGATATTGTTCTGACCAAGTAATTCTGCATGTGTATCATAAACAATAAATTACTCTATAACTCAGCATTCACATCGTTGTTGTGATCTCTATATAGTAAATTTAAACGTAATCATGGCTAGGAAACAAATTTTCGTCACACCACGGCTCATTCTTCCAGTGCACATAAAACGCAGGGACAGAGAGAGAGCAGACACCATGGATGCTCTCCTCTACTCTTCCTTTCCGTATTGTCTCTCCATCTCTCGGTCCACGGTCCATGATGCATGCATTACGGGACACCAAGAAAGCTCATGAGAAACCCAGCGCTTATACAAAATTATTGCAAAACGCTAGTTGTATTGGCAGCACACAACTCTAAGATTGGGTAAGCGGTGTTACAGAAACCTCTTCCAATGATTAGCCACGTCTGCATCATTCCTGGGGCCGGACACCGTTCTGCATCGAGGATATATGCAGCGCGCCGTCTACTACAGCTCAGCTCTTTCTGCTGCGGATAAAAATCTTCTTTATCGCAATGCGCCGCAATCTGCTAAGAGTTACGTCGCCGAACTGTTGTCGGAAAAACGGCGCACCTCGCATTTTGATAACGCCATCAAAACAGTTGCGCAATTTTTGGCATATAGGCTGCATGGTTCACCGCTCAGGTCTGGCCGACGTCTGAAAAAGCACAAGCTTGATTTGTTAGGAAGTCAAGCGATAGGAAAACATATGCAGCGCGTGTTTCGTAGTGCTGACAACGACTGTCGCGCGATACTAGCCGACACCTTCCTCAGGCCCATTATCACCGACGTCGAAATAAAGCCGTCCTGTATTCTTTGGCATAGTTTCTATAATGGTTGCACGCCTAAACGACCGCTACAGTTACCAGACGTTTCGCACCATCTACATAGTGGGCACGTTTCAGTAGTATTTGATATACTGTGGTCTCTTACTGTAAAATAAGCAATGAGGAAAACAAAAACACTCTTAGTGGAATTGTGCAGTGTTTTCTATGAAGAAAGAAAGATCTGAATAGTGGCACTATGCATTGATTAAGTGGTTCTCCCACTCCGGTCGCACTGCTGATGCCAGATATGTGTGCCATTCAGACCCCAGAACAGCAAGCGGCCGATATGGGTTATTTTTCTGCTCCAAAAAACTTTCTTTTTTCGCTCATATTCTTGAAGTCATCCAGAATTATTATGTATCACTTTCCTAACGGAGCCTACGCCGCACCTCTCGAATGCGTCGTCGCCCCAGAGATTCCCATTCAATTTTTCCAATACCGCAGCGGCGCATTCCCTGAGAAAGGTGAAATTTCCCATGATATGCCACTTGTGCCGGACGCCCTCTCTATTAAGGTAGGGAGAGGGTATATTATTTATGTGCTGCCTAGTTATACTTCGAATTTGATGCGATTTGTGATAAGTGGCGCTATAGTGTATTCATATCATATTTCACCTTGTATATCCAAGAGGGTTTTTTACAGAAAGCACACAAAAACGTATACCAATAGATAGCAAGTGCTAGTTCTATTGTCAACAGATGTTCAACATAAAACAGAGAGAGAGAGAGATAACATCTATGAACAACCAAGAGTGCAAAAATTCGACACTGGTGTGAGTCACAGATATACGAAGGCGTGTATAGACAGACATGAATATTGTACAGGAAATGTGCGATGAGAGTATCTAGAATCGGCCCGACAGGGCTGTGGTCAGACAGTTTTTGCGAGGCGGCGTTAAGGGTCCCGTTCACCTGTAAATCCCCACATATTACCGTCGGCGACGGCTTGAGGGCAAAATCCCGACAGTAGCAACCTAGGTTTGTCACATAGGTGAAGTGACCTTGTGACGTCACCGCAAGCTGGCCTAAGGACTGTGAGCAAACTGCCCACATTGGCAGGCAGCACTTAAATTAACGACTGGTCGCTAGTGTTTGCCCGGGAAGTGCAACGTGGGTCTCACTAGCCCCACTGGTGGCTGTGTTTAAAACAGCCAACGGCTGGGCAGTGGTGCATCACCTACTCCCTGCATCGCAGCGCCAGGAAAGCTATGAGGAATCCCTGCGATCTTAGAATGTCAAGTTTGGCTCTGGTTTTGTGGGGTTTAAAGACAAAAAAGAAACTCAGGCGACGAGGGACGCCGTAGTGGAGGGCTCCGGACGATTTCGACCACCTTGGGTCGTTATCGTGCACTGACATCGCGCAGTACACGAGCCTTTAGTACAAGGGATCGAACTCTCCCCTTTCGGATCAGCAGCCCAGCACCATAACCACTGAGCCACATATGAACGTAAAGCAGAGAATGACCCAATCTGAATATATAGGCAATAACGCTACCGCATCATACGCTTAAGGCGAAGCTTAAATGATCCCCCCCCCCCCCACACACACACACACGCCAGCTTTTTGTTACATTTATCGATGCCCACACGCAGCCATATATTAAAAATCTTTAGGTTTTATACAAATCAGCGAAATGAGCAGTGGCACGTGGTTATAATGTGAAGTCCCTTTCATACACCAAAGCAGAAACTCTGAGAAATTTACTTGAAGCAGACCCGACCAGCGTAACTCGTTGAAGTATTCAATGGCAGCAGTTCTCAATTAGGTTTTGTCTCTTGGCCTTTGCGGAGGTTCGTGCTCAGTTAACGTTGCTGTTCGCTTTACACTTAGTAAAAATGGCTTAAGCGAGGTGAAAACAGTAGCGCCTCTCTGAATTGTGCTCTCTATGACTACCGTAATTGGTCAGGTAAGCAGGTTCTGTTAGAGTAATAATATATATATATATATATATATATATATATATATATATATATATATATATATATATATATATATATATATATATATATATATATATATATATATACACACATAGTGCACACCAAGCACACTTTATGTCTTAAGGCTGGTTTTTACTACCCTGAACTCTCTGCTGTAAATCTAGGACATTGTCTTTTTCTGCCTATGTGTGCATAGGTAAATTCGTCTTTTCAATGTTTCAAGTTGTAGAGTTTTATCTTCATCGCTGCTTTCTTCCTTCATTTTATTCTGATTTTTCTTCCCTCTATCCAGTTCACCTAAACCAAATTGGAAAGAATGGGGAAGCGCAGCCCCGTTTAGTGGGCTGTCATGCGCGTGTGCCTGTGCCAGCCGAACTGGAAAGACGTGCTAGCGTAACGAGTGGGCCCAGTAGCGGGATGGGGCGCCCTCTATAAGTATGTAAAGCGCTTTGCTCCCCGTTCCGCGAGGCAGGCATGCAGAAACGCTCTCGATTCCATTTCCAATTTTGCGTCGAGGAGCGCTGTCACGGGCTGTCATTTTTCTCCACGTATGGTGCCTATACTTTCCTAGGCCTGCCCCTTCTTCATCGTCCTCAAACAATCTCGATTGCTTTCTTGTCTTTTCTGCTGGCTTGCCAAAGCTTCCTGAGTTGTATAAGTTGTAGCTCCCATTTACGTTTCAGTTCATAGGCCCTATTCGTTTAGACGTTTTTGAGCCCGAGCACATCGAAACTTATGTCGAAGACTGCGAGCTTGTCACATTGACGTGCTTTGTTGGCTGCACCTCCTTTCGCCTTTCATTTTCTCTCCTTCCTAAACGAATTGAACACAGCGGCAATTCTTACAGTGTTGCGTTTTCTGTAAGAAAATCTGGAGACACAAATTTGTTTCTTATAGTATACACTCTCGTTTTAAAGAATATACAGGAGATCCACTGTCGTAGCGTGGCTGAAGCTCAAATGGTCTCCTGTGGTTAGACGTCTAATTAAGATTCGATGTATCTTTGCGCTGGAGAATGCGGCGTACGCAACGTTGCTCAATCTTTCTGGCGTATTCGATTTTTTTTTCCTTTTTAAGCTCCAAATACGAGAATTTAATAGGTGACTGTTCTAGCTTCGTGCGAGATGCTGATTATTCACCTAAAAACAGTTTCTTAAATTTCAATACACAGAGATATAACGCGAGCAAGCATCCCCTCATCTGTAAAAAGGGTTATGTCAGTATTCGTACGCCCTTGAATCCCTCCTTTTTCCTCTGTCTGTCCATAGATGGTAACTCTCCTGTTCCTACACTCAACCTGAGATTGCGCAGCGTCCGCTTAAATGCGACGACGCTGTAGATAATGCGTGGTCACTAGATGGCACTGTTAAACTATAGTTACGTGATATTAAATGTGGCCGGTGATGAGTCAGAAGCCTCGGCTGTGCATTCACTGAGTTCTGTGACTTCAAAAGCGTGGCTTTTTGGGATTGTTGGTGCATGATCATAGCGAGAGAATGTAGCGCAGATTAGGACAGGACACAAAGAGAAACAAACAACACGAACAACAACGTGTTGTTAGTTTCTTTTTGTGTCCTGTCTTACTCTGCGCTATATTCTCTCGTTATGATCTTCTGCGATTTACTGGACAAGGTTAAGTTGCGCTGGTTGATTTTCTGCAGTTTATTTCGATAGAAAAGTAGAAACGAGGTTCAGTGACATTTCGGGCTATTTAAAGTGGCCTACCATGATTCTTCCATTCAATACAGCAGCCATGAAACTGACCTCCTCTCTCGCGGTCTTCAACGCGTTCCTCTATCTGCAACTACTCGTGTGTGCTTCAAGTGTTTGCCTGGTGGGCAACAAATCTTTGTCCTGATCGGATCAAACCAGCCATACATTATTAGAGAAGTGGACCGTCTTTTAATTTTTATTGCACTCTACAGAAATATTCTAAACGGCTGGGCAAGTCTGTCGGTATCCATTTCAAAAAAGGGCGAAAAAACAGTATTAAGGCCTCGAACACGACGCACAATAGGCGTCTCTCCTGGGTTGTTTTTCGTCTCGTGTCTAGGTTTTTGCGCTCTGCGAAATTGGATTGGAAAACATTTAATTCGTCAGAAAAGGCAGAATGCAGACAATCCGTGCTAGGTGGCTATCAGTAGGTAGGTGGCTCTGCGAAAGACCCTCTGCGAAATAAATGATCCCAGAAACAACACTTTTGCATATTGAAAGTGCCAACTGTTGCCTTCGTACCTCTAAATCCGCAATTTGGAATATGCATGAATGCTTCTAACTTCAATTCATAGGATTCCAGAGGCGCCGAGATTACGCAGTAGAAGGAGTCGAGCGCCTGGCAGATTTAGTTATAAATGGCGAATACAAACGTTTCCGCGCTAAATAACATGTTCTGATAGAACAGTTTTTCTACAAACAGGTTTACTTTACATGCAGACCATTTTATGTTCAGTTGGGCTTGCGCATATTTCCTGCGTTAAGTACGACTACTCTTATTGGTTTTCGAGAAAATTCTTGTTGAGGAATCTTTAATTTAGCCGGAGCGGTAATGAGCGCTGAAAAGCGACAATTTAGAGTAGTAGCTAAAAAACATGGCAAAATTGCAAATTGATTACTTTCAAACTGCTGCAATAAGGAGTTCTCAATGCGGATTGCATGCATTCATAGCACTACCTCAAAATAAAATCAAAATATAATAGTGTCCACATTCGTGCTTGATTGCATACATATTTCCAAAATTAAACAAAAAGCATTGACACCAACTGCGGTTAACTGGTTCTTCGCGGCTGTGAGTGCCTGCCTACTGAAGCAATGGTTAAAGGGGGTTCTGAAATTAGCGGCCTCCGTTCGACACCTTCTGAAACGACGAAGGCATGAAGGGCTTTATTACCTGATTGCATTATGAGATGTAAGAAGATCGTGGAACGAATATATCTGGTATATCTGGAGCGGTATAAGTGACAAAATAAGAAAGAGGAAATAGAAATGACGAAAAAACAACCGAATGAGCACTCGGAGCGTCACTATTCCTGGCTCCTTTTTGTCCTTATCGTGCTCCGACATTTTTCGTTATGTGGCCGGGATGAGTGCTTAGAAATTCATGCGTTAACGAGCAGCGACGGTTCATTTCCTTTTTCCCAGCTTTCTCTGATGATTTTGCCAACTACTGTTCATATTAGCGTAGATCTATGTTTGCCAACAAAGTCATGTTAATCAGCTGTTAGAAATTTTATGACAGGTCACACCATACAACCTAGAAAAAATTAGATTGAAGTAAATTCATTGTCTGCTCATTTAATACCACTCAAGCGTTCCAGGTATCAAACAATTTGGACAAAAACGGGAAGGACTAGATTAAAAATCGCGCTCGTGCATGAGTCGATCCTCCGGGCCAATAATTTGCAGAATAACGTTGAAAAGTACTACACCGTTTCACGAGTGTATAAACGTCCTTGCACGTTACCATCGCCCTGAAGCTTCGAGGTGGCATTTTGC
This sequence comes from Amblyomma americanum, assembly GCA_030143305.2. Lineage (NCBI taxonomy): Eukaryota > Metazoa > Arthropoda > Arachnida > Ixodida > Ixodidae > Amblyomma > Amblyomma americanum. The sequence continues at coordinate 97,409 of JARKHS020028796.1, forward strand.
GCCTAATGCGAGACTTATCACCTTTCAAGGTGCCCTGCTGCTCGAGTGTTATGCGCCACTTAAAGGAGAATTCAGACGCCGCAAGTCAAAGCGGATCGCTGTGGCCAACCATGAACTCACGCCTATAACGCTGCTGAAAAGAGTCTCCCTCCGGCTTGTGACCTCATTGATATCGTATTCATCACGTGCGCTTCCCCGGGACATTGTAAGGAAAAGTTTAAAAATTAAAAGTATTTCGATTGCACTGATTGAAACCGAATGTGACTTCATTTGTCATGGTGTTAAGAAGCTGGGATCAAGCAGTGGCAACACCAATAGCGACGAAGAACAATAAACGTATCGCATGGCTATGATGGCTTTTAAAGGCGCAAGAGCAGCTTCGGTCAAAAAGCGAAATGTCACAAGACGTTGGGGTCACAAGTTGGGGTCAGAGACTCATTATGCAAGCATTTCATTTTAGAGAAGGCGAATTTGAGTCCGGGGGAAAGCTTCTACCCATTACGAACCATTGGGTAGCCAGCGGAACTCGAGATTAATCTCTTAATGATATTTGCAACAAGGCCTAGATAGAGCGTCATGCTGTATAGTCCAAGAAATTAGTTTCGCCGAAACAGAGTTGAAAAACTAAACTGAAAAGTGAAGGAAGGTTAACTTGTATGTTCACGCGAGATGTAGCTAGGAGACAGAAGTCTTAATTACTGTGGGTGACATTTCGAACTGCTTGCAAACTATACAAATAATCCACTGAGGTAACGTTTGGCCGGCCTATGCGAAAAAAAGATCGTTATGTCTTGCAGCGTGATAATTCCGGGAACCTTTATCGAAATCTTACCTATACATGAATGCAGCGCCAGATACTCTTGCAGAAAAGGACTTGTAAATCGCATATAAATAGAAGATGTATCTAGAGCTGCAGGTCCAGGAACACGCGGACGTCATTCGGTAAGTGACAGGATATTCAGAAAGGTTTTTGTATGTTTTTGTTGCCTCAAGAAACCATACCAAAGCGCTCTTGGAGGAAACCACATAATTTTCGCATGGAAGTACAGATAGCTAGGTAAGCAACGTGAGCCTGCATAACGCCTTGAGCACGCTAACCATGGCGTGCAAGAAGACTGGAGTTTCAAGTGTATGGGTGATTGCACTGGGTCTAAGATGCCTTTTTCATAGTGTCTGGCCTTCAAAAAATAAAAGTGCAGACCTCATTTGTTGACGTAAAGAATTCGAACGCACAAAGGCCGGGTAGGTTTTAGAGTACTGTCATGAAGAAACAGTGAACGACTTTCGGCTGAAATAGTATGACATGTAGTGAAAATAAAATTCTCCCCTTCGTCGTTCTCAGCCATAGCAAGTGTTTCCAAACTTTCGAACTGTTTACGACTTGTCAAAATATTAACTACAAAAAAAGTATAAGGAGTACAAATAGCTCTGGAAAGAAGAAATAAAGCCGATGTTGGGCAAGGCTTTTGATGACAAAACGATGGATCACTGCAGGGTTTTTCATTAATGGCGTCAAAGACTAGAAAGAAGGCTGGGTCGCTGAAAGAGTGTATAATTTAAAAAAAAAGAAAATTATAAGAAAAAGTACCTGAACTAACGCCTGAAACCCCTGTCGCACAGTTGGCTAAGTTAAAGAGGACATCCCGCATCAAGGCGACCGTCGCGGTTTCACAATGTTTTAGCACACTCAATTTTCTCTTTTTGTAACTTTCCTCCGTTTACTTAAAGAATAAACAAAGGCTTATTTCGCAAGGCGCTTGTGAGGGCGCTAGAGAAAGGCTTGGGCGGAAGGAGGAGAATGCCTAACAAGAGAAGCATGAACCAGCAGCATCGACGGTGGCTACAGTTCTCTAGAGCCATCTTTCTCTTACAACATGGCCTTAATGCAAGGAGGTAGAAGTTGGGAGAAAGACAAAAGAGCACGGAGTCACTACAAATGGGTCCTCACTGCGTGTAACATTAGTGCTGAGTAGTGATTCTTCGAATAGAAAAAGAACAAACAAGTAAAAACGAAATCGGCCGGTCAGAGAAGTTGTTTTGTTTCTATACTTTGAGGAGCTTGCGTTGTCGCAGGATGCGGTTGGAAACGACAATGTCTGCTGTATTATTTTTCACCTTCGTCACTGAACGTTGTCGTGAGTACTGGTGTATGTTCTTTAGCAGTATTTGCTTTGTTTCACGCAGTGATCATTTTCGCACGGCCATTTGGGCAAGCCAGTACTGGATCGTCGGAGCAGACGCTAGACTGCACTGGCCATTTGTGGCCGCCTAGCAGACGAGACAAAAATTGCAGCTAGACTAAGTTGACGACGCTGTTTTCTACAATGATACTTGAATCGTTCGTGTTTTTTTTCTTGTTGCTTCCAAAACACGCTTTCGTTTGGTCAAGGCAGCAGTAGAGATTTGGGGCCAGTGCTGGCCTGGGTAGACACTCTGTGGCCATCCGAACAGCGCGAGAACAAAATAACAGAACTATAGTAGGATACAACTTAAAGGAAAAACAACAGCTGTTAAAACTGGGCCATAGTCCACGACGCACTGTATAACTCCGCTAGCCGGTTCACAAAAGCAAACCAAATAAGCTTTTTAATGTTTGACTTTATTAAACAAGCAAGGCGTCAAAATTCTAGAGCCTTTAACTTTTTTCTCGTGATTAGCTTCTTGTTTAGGCGGCAAGAGAAGTTATAACAACGGACTACTTTTTTGTCGTGCAAGATTCTTTGCGCAAGTCCTGAATGTGGATGGAGTTTCACTGGAGCGTTAAGTTGCATCCGACTACAGTGCTCATATCGGTTGTTGCGAAACATGCGTAGCTGCAAGTATGGTAGGCAGTAAAGAGGAAGATGAAGATGACGGTAAAGGAACAAGCAGCAATATGAAGGAGCAATTTGGCAAATTATTTGAGTCGGAGCACAAAAAGTACTCCTGAAGCGGAGAGTTAATTTTGGGGAGTTCCAACAGGAAAGCCACAATGACAGACGAAAAGAGAAAGAAGCCACGAGAGGCCAATATAAAAAAAGATATACCCGGAGTACCACTATGCAAACCGAGGACTATGATGAAGGAACACTGCGCTTATTTTACATGATATAAACCTGTGGGTAATAATGAACCAGTTTGCTCTTTTAGGAGTTGTTTTTGCACTCACAGGTTGAAATTTGATTTTATTTATGGCTGCATTCAGCATGATTACTGACTTATCATACAAAAAGCCGCGGAGCCGTCAGTTTTTCGTTCTGGAAAGAAGAAATTCTTCCTTTACCTTGTCGTGAGCAATACTTGCTTGGTATTTAATAAGGGCCGTAATCATAACCATAATTGTCTGAAATTTTCTTTCAGACCGCAAGTAACTGCAGTAGTTTTGCTTTTGGGCACAAGAAGGCAGAAAAACCGCTGCAGAGTTAAACTGGAATAATTCACTAACCACGACACCTAAACAGGATGCACAGGACACCTAAACAAGCTACCTTTCAGGAAGTGAACAAAGATGAGCGTCTTACATAACAATCCACTGAGAAAAAGATATGCACCAAATCTATGCGGCGTCGGTGTTCACTGCTTTTTTTTCAGCATGTTTTGTTGTAAGTTATTTTGAGAAGTGTGCCAACAATTGCAAAAGAAATGTTTTGCAATGCAGTCATGATTTTTTTTACCTTTTTACACGGACATACAAACCAATCAATGAAGCAACGTGAATAAACCAGTTCTGTATATCTCATTTATAGGAGTATAAATATAAAGTGCGTGTCAGTGCAGACTATGCTTACATTTCTGGCGAAGGTTGAATTTGTGTCGATTTCGAGGGTCAACTGCGAAGGCCGCAAGAAGAGTTAAATTCTCCACCTTTAAATCTTCATCCCAGATATCACCGGAAACATTTGCATTGCACGTGATAAGATACTGTGAAGAGGGTTAACCACAACTTGTCACTATGCGAAGTTTTTCTTGTCCTTTGTTAAGCAGTGAAAAACTTTCTACTCTGTTTCTTTTGAATGCATTAGCATTACTATCACTATCGTTACAAAATATGTCTGGTTCTGAGGGTATGGCGCCGCTAGGTGAAATGCGGAGACGCGGCTTTAGTAGCGTTTACAAGGCTCTGAGAGTGGCTATTCAGAATGTATGGGAGAAGTATAACGTGGATAGGAAGCGGCTGAGAGACAGTGACGATCTTTGCGAAGTCCGCGGCGGTGCCCGCTGATTGAGTTCCAGTTCAGATTTCGCAGCGTTCCATTCTGGACCAGGAGTTCTGTCTGTAGTCGGGTCCAGTGTATGATGCCGGTTTCCACCGGCCTTGACAGGAAATGGACCAGTGATGAATTCTGGATTTCAGACAACTGTACAAACGCACGCCGAGCACGGTGAGCTCAACTTGAGCGGCTTAGACAGAAGCGGTATCGCCTTGCTGGTGCGTCCCGCTTTTCCGCTCAACAGAAATATCACTGCACATGCACAATGCATAATGCGACAAGCGAATAGCAAAGGCGACAAACAGCGTCATTGAGCACTTGAAGCTGAGTAGAAGAGACGAAAACGCCAGGCGGAATTTTTTAAAGCTAACGCATACACAGCTGCCTGAATTACTTAATCGTCTGTGGTTCTCTATTTGCATAATTATAACCACATGAGAACTCAATTGTGCTACGGCTCCGTATTGAGGCCAGCAGTATAGAATAAATAAAAAAGTATTGATTCATATGTGCCCAACAATTAAAAAAATTCTTTCTGGCAAGATAATTTTTTTTTCAACTAAAACAATGGCTAAAAAAGCTGCATTCAGAGTAACGCGATTACATTAATGGAATTTCGAAGGCGAATTCAAATCATGCCAGGATCATATCAGAACGGGGCGTTCAGACATGCAGAGTTTGCTTCTGCACGAAGACGTGCAGTGCAAGGATGATGAGTTCTCGAACCCAGCGGAAATATGAAATCAAAAGCAGAGAGACATTCAAATGTAGCAGCAGTAGTGGCACGACAGATTGTTCCCAGCTGTGGCCTGGCATAAAAATATTTGCTGAGGTTCCTCATCGTGATCTATGCTTCCTGTTCTCCCCTCGCCTACAAGCCGCATGCTTTTATATTCGCTGCTTTTCAGGCGATTCCCCTTCTCCCCATTGCAGCGGGGATCACATTCTGATTACCTAGAATGGAGCCTTCCATTCTAACCTCCGCTGACAAACGTGATCTCCGAATGCAGTTTCATGAGTCTCAGATTGATTGCATTATACTTTCAAAACGATCGGAATTTTTGTATTTGCCTAAGAACGAAACGGAACAGGCGCATCTGAAATTCAGCACCTTTTTTGTGTTTGCTACGGGCTGGATTGATTCCGGATGCATTTTATTCGTGGATCTTCCCTGGGCTATTCATAGAGCCCAAGTCACGAAATGAAATGCGGAAATGAAAGCATGGAATAGAAACCATGCACTGCGCGTCGTACTATGCAGAATGGTATTGAGCCTTAGGACTAGCTCTCTCTTGCGTTTCAAAATGCGGTGTTGAGTTCATGCGGCTGTTGAGTAAAGGGTTTCCCAAAGAACAAGAAATTTTGGATTAACGCGTGAGCTCTAAACTTACATTTTTGTTCTTTGCCTTTAATGCTGTGCTTTATCATAGCAGTTTCTGTGCCCTCTAATTATATCTAAACATGTAGCTTATAGAACGGAATAAAAACAAAAGCAAGCGAACAGAAACTAGTAAAACAGCGTGTATACATCGTTTCTTGTTTTGTTTGTATTTTCAAATCACTAATTTCGTACCTTTATTTTCAACGGTTATTACCTTAGCGTAGGGCTTTAAGTACATTTTCATTCCAAATCTCTAAATGAATATTTCTGTGGTTAATTTTAATATGCACCGGCATAACCTAGCAAATGGTATTTTTGAACTCTATCCGCTATAGAGATACTTCCCTCGTTGCTACGATAAGAGAACGCAACGTAGAGCTTAAGAACGAAAAGTCATAGTAAGAAATGTAGTACGGGGGGGGGGGGGGGGGGTACGTCGTTGAAGGATTTATGAAACATAAGCCGCATGTTTCTGCTGTGCAGTATTTGAAGTAGCATAGGAATTTTTGACGAATTTGCATGGCTGCACATAACCATCCCAAGCAGCACAGGTCATCTGCCCAATATTGCAACAGGATGGTCCCATCCTGGTGCTTTGTAGGGCCAGCTTTGCCAGTACAGTTCCAATGTTGGGCCAATTACTTGTGCTGCTTGGGATAAAGTTAATGTAAAAAATATCAGGTGTAAGGAAATTACAATTTCTGCGCAAACGAAAAAAGAAGTAGTGAAATAATCATGAGATAGCCTTAAAAGGGGGTTGATTTTTCATATTTTCTCAATACTGCGCTAACTTGGGAACAAGGCCCTCTACATTGTGAAAAAAATATTTTTTTGTGATGTGTCGTTTTTTTTGCATCCTGTCTAGTCCACTGTGCCAATATTATCGCACTTCTGCAATATTTTCATTCGCTGAAACTCTTACATGCAATGAAATGGAATAATGTGGCTAGGGACGACCGTGTAACTGGTTGGTTTGGTTTATAGGGTTTACCGTCCCAAAGCGACTCAGGCTATGATTGACGCCGTAGTGAAGGGCTTCGGAAATTTCGACTACCTGGGGTTCGTTAACGTGCACTGACACCGCACAGTACACGGGCCTCTAGAATTTTGCCTCCATCGAAATTCGACCGCCACGGCCGGGATCGAACCGAACCGCATCTTCCGGGCCGGCAGCCGAGCGCCATAACCACTCAGCCACCGCGGCGGCTGACCGTGTAACTGCCGATCTGGGAAAGTTCACCGGAGGTATTGAGCTGGAAAAACTTGTCACTGTGTACGCATTCTGCCTCAGACTTCATGTGTGCTGCCGGGAGTATGCAAGTAACGTAATAATAAAAAATTGATAAGAAGGTAGTCTCCAAAACCTAAAATACTCACTGTAGCGGCAAGTGGTTGAACATCCGCCTCGCATGCGGGAGCTGCGAGGCTCGATGCCCAGTGCCGCCGGGTACCCACCGGTGGTACGATGGGTACAAGCTTTCCTTTGGTCTGGTGCTCGGCTTATTCCGAGTGAAATGCTTTAAAAAGGGGTCTTTGACCCTACCTTGAGAAATCGAATAATACCTTGTGCCATGGCGCTCTTTGGCCATCGGTGCCCTTGCGCCATAAAAACCACAATCATCAACAGGTAAAACACTATCGACTGATCACTCTGTCCACTAATCACTCGTATCTGTTGCATACAATTTGCGCTCAAAATGTGTGGCCCTCTTTGATATTTTTTTGCACGTAGTATTAATGCTTTTGTGTATAGTAGCGCTTTTTAGAACTTCTCTTTGTTAAATAACAAGGTATGCACTCATACAGATTCGCTGAGTTTGGAGAGTTTGGAGATTTGTTTACCATACGACGAAGGGGCGCTTTGGTATCTTGAAATAATCCTTATGTCACGTTTGTCTTCTTACATCAAATGCGCGTTTTCTTCTCCAATTTGTAAAACAACTAAGTGGAAAACGAATTTAGAACATACACTCCTACCCGGTAAGGTTTTATAACCTTAGCACATTTTGTACTCCTCACTGATTCCAAAACCTAAAATTCCGGTTATCTATGTCATCCAGAAATTTCGACTCCACCCATAGCTCAGAACATCCAAATTTTCATTAAAAAAAGTTTACTCCTTATCTGGGATCTTGACGATTTTATCACGTTAGGGGAAATGAGATAATACAATAAAACATGTATTCCTTTTGCCCACGTAACAGTCTGAAATCGTCGTTTGGTTCGTTTGACTGACTCACAAACTTAGTGAGTGTTCTAACATCCTTATATTGTAAAACAAACCACTTGTCTTCATTTAAAGTGGCTTTTAATTTTACGAATGGTTTGATGTTATCAATGTATAAACCCAGAAGATGCAAGATGCGAACGTCACTTGGAAATTGCGCTATGCATCTAAATAAAACTCTGTTTACACAAGATGTTAGGGAGCTTTTGACATGCGTGAACGCGGTCCGCAGGGAGAAGTAGTCATAGTTCCACTGTGACACGAACAGTTCAGCACAGTGTGTGGTTCTGTCTCTGCCTCGGTTTTTCTTGCGTACTGGTTCAAAAAATTCACTTCCATGGACAAAGCGAGGTTCTGTTGTTCTGTGATTTCTGTTTGCAACTGTGCCATCTGCATGCGATAGCTGCAGGTGGGCTAATTCATCATTAGCGTCTATACAGCATCACGAGTTCCAAGTGTTTTCGTTGCACGTTTTGTTGTTCTCTTGTTTCTGTTGTTGGCGTCCACGTTTTGCAGGCTAAATGTCATTACCTCATGCTTGGCATTGCAGACAACAGGGCTATCCTTGGGATAGTTCGTCAGGCGATGTGGTCTCATCAATACAGGATCGGAAAGGGATATAACCGTAAACACTCCCAACCAAAGCTTTTTTTTTGCAGCCGCATCCGAGTTTTTTTAGAGCCTTGCTTTGTAGCCGATGTTTGTGTAAGAAGAACATGCTGCATTACAAGGATGGATCTTTACTTTTGGGACAAATGTTTTTCTTTTTTGATATCACCCGTGGACAAAGAACATATCAGGAAGCCACTTTTAATGTTGCTGGCTACATTCCGTAAATTTTTATTAAGCGCACTGTCTTTATCACTCTCTCATGGCAGACCTACTGGTACACCAATTTAATGAGAACGCTCAAATTATGGCTCTCTTCAAGCTACACAAAAATGTTGTTATTTTTAGAGGCGGATGAAAATTTTCAACAAAGTCAGTGTAAGTTAAATTATATTGGTAAATTTGCACTAAAATAAAAAAACCATCACCATCTGTAGTTCTATGTTTTTCTCAACATTTACTGGCCACGTATATAATTACGTGTCTGTAATGCGGTCGCGAACTTTTGTAGTGTTTTTGTTATGATTTTTGTCCAAATCTGCCACCAAACGTCGTCTATGTGTTTCTAAAGCGAGGTTCAACAAGACCGCTCTGAAATTGTGCAGCCGAGCGCAATAACAGTACCTACCTTCACCTAGGCAATGCGTTCGTCACTTGCAGAGGACAGTAGGGCCTTCTGTCCGAGTAGGAGGATCAGTACTACTAATGGTGAATATGCTGACGAGGGGGGGAAGAAACTTTTTCTGACACTCTCTAGAGGGACACTGCTTGGAAGCGGGTGGGGGGGGGGGGATGGGGACTTTGAGAGGGGGGGGGGCATTCTTCTACATATTCAGCGCTGTGTCGCAGCAAGACACCAGTCGTCGGGGGACTAGAGACTGCTGTCCAGCCCGGTGGCCTCGAAAAACTCGATGAGGAGCCGGAAGGCCGTCAGCTGGGGACGCGCCGGGTAGAGCAGGCCCTGCTCTGAGGTTGCAAAAAAACAAAAGTTTTGATAGCCGCTCACAAACATGTAGCGAGCTGCGGTGAGGGCGGGGCAGGTAAGCAGAATGTGTTTGTGTCTCTTCCTCACCGCAGGAATGACTGGAAGGCGATTCGGCATGGCTGTAGCAGTGTAGTCTTGTTTTAGTCGTTGAAGAGCCCATTCGGCGCCGAAGGGGTCTTCTTGGCGGGGCCGCTGGTGGGAATCGGACGCAATGCGGGGTTCGTGTGGAGGTCGGACACGGCTCGCTGGAGGACAGTACGAGAGAAATACAACAGCTTGCAGGATTGCCCACTGGAGTGCTGTCCCATTGAGCAGCCTTTGCCAGCCAATCAAGATTCTCGTTACCGGTGGTTCCGATGTGAGAGACAGGTTCCGAAGACAAGTACACCTGACTGAAGGTTGGCCAGGGACCGTAGGCTGCCTGTCCACGTTTGTAGAATTTTTTTTTTGTCCAGAATACCGTGTCCCTCCCTGTCTTTGCCAGATTAAGGTTGTCAAGTAGGAGGTCGCTGGCTTCGCCTCGTGCTGGAGGTTGTGGATAGCCCCGCGCGGCACCGCTCCCACGCTTAGGCATCAAGGAGCGCTAGTCAGAGCGCACCATATCTTGAACAACCGGTAAATAAAGCGTCTGGCCGGTTAAGCAAAGATGATTTCACAGCATCGATAATACAGAAGGTATCCCCTTGTTCACTTTAAATTGAAGGTAACTCAGAGTGGTTATATTCCTCATCTTTGACATCGCCTAGTGAAGATGCTCTGGGCGCTGCAGCCGAGTTGTTCACTTCTTTGGTGGGCGCAAGTCTGCCCTGTGAAGATTTCATTTCAGTGCAACACGCGCCAGTTCGCCCGTTTTCTACGGCACCTCATACATTATATGAAAATATTAAAAACTGTTTCTGCGCATAAAACGACGAGAACTGTTGCTCTTAGGTACACAACACACCACAACCCTGACTGGGTATTTTCTATGCAGGTAAATTTCGGCGGAATGCATCGGCTGCAAATAATAAACCTCACAACACTGTCCAAAACTCCGGCTTTATTGAATACTGTCCAATTCGGCAAAAACGTGCAAACCCATACGGTATTAATCCTTACATCTCTTGAAAAATACATATGACATACCATGCTGTGCGAAGCCGTAAGGCGGCACATGAAGCTCTCCAATTCGGTGAACATTTTTATTATAACTATGCATCAGTTTAAAAAAACAGGTCTTCAGAATGATCAGGAACCAGCTCTGTGACCAGAGTGCGCAAAATGTTTCTCTGCCGTGTGCGCTAACTCACAGGTGCCATGTTCAATGGCCTTGTCCTGTTTTGTTTTTTTAAAAGGCCGTTTTATAGTTAATATTTTCGGTGGAGGTCATATAGCGGTGGCACTCGCAAGTAGTTGCTTTGGCTGTTCTTGAAAGCCTGGGTCACTCGGCTCACTTCAGCACAACTGGCTGAAGTCAAGAACTTAACGGAGAGGCGTGGGCGAAGCGAAGGCACCGAAAGCTTTACAGACAAAAAAAAATCTGCAGAAAAGTTCTCCGCCGCACCTGTAAAAAAACAAAAATGGTTTTGTCCTTCATAGGCTGGAATATCAATCACAGAAAGGTACGCTGAGTTAGACACGCCAAGAACTGAGGTTGCTGAGGAAAACAAGTAGCAGAGGAAAAACGAGGGACGGCGTGAGGGAAGGGAATGTAGGCGAATAAACTTCTCTTGAGATATATCAAGCAATAGTTGTCTCGTCAGAGTGCGAAAAATGTTTTCCTGAAGTGTACTATGTCACCGCTGCAATGTTCAATCGCCTTGTTCATTTCTTAATCTTTTTTGAAGAAACTGCCAAAATGTTTGCCTGCAAAGGACCTATCCCTCATAGAAATCAACCCTGACAGGGCTCCTACACGACCTCGCATTTCCTTCACTGTGGTGGAAAATTGTGACATATTGTGCATAACAATCGTAATTAAGCGTTAATAGCAAAGTTGTGTGCCTTCACTACGTACGCGTACTTCGTGCCCTGAACTGAACTCTTTTTTCCAGTGCTCCCTCGCGAATTAACTCCCACCATTCGTTGTTTGTATCCGACCAGGGACTACCTGGTTATCCTGTCTCCTTTTTCGCTCTTCCATTTTTCGCTTTCTTTCTATTTCTTACCAAAGGAGCTGCTCTGAATTGACACTTTTGGGATATACTACTTCCAAACTTTTTTCTCTGTAAAGATCCATTCTCTTGCTCATTGTGGGTGTGTTGACGTTTGTCCACCAGGAGAGAACGTATTTATTGCCAGGGAAGGAGAATTTAAGAAATTTTGACACCGAACCTCGTGGCGTCAACACCGCAACTGACTTCGTAATCATCGTTTTGAAGTAAACGGCGATGAAGCCTGGACTCTGTGATCCGGGCAAAAAGGCTGCGATGACGCAGCGCAGCTTACATGCCAAGGCAACCTGTGTAGGTGGTAGTTGTACTTCATATTCTAGCCTTCCGTAGCTGATACCAGCTGCGTTTTAACTTAACATTACCTCTTTGGCGTCAGAATTTGGTAATCTCTTTACACAGGCCACCTTCAATTTGTCAACTTCTTAGTGTCTTTGAAGACAATGAAATGTTAGCTCTATGCATGGAATGCCGCATTTTAATCCCAAAGAGAGAACTCATGCCGTTAAAGGAGCTTTGATAAGCTAAAAAAGAATAGGAGCCCAAATACATGTGTTGCCATCACCGGCCGATTTTCCAAATAAAATATGCGTCGACACAGATTCTTGAGCGCGCATCTGAACGGCTGCTCTACGCAAGCATTCACCTGAAAATGGTATACAACACGTCCGCTTCAAGAGGGACATCCCTTGTTTTAATGGACTGGCAGGAGCTTGTTAAATTTGACTTTTTTGGAAGATAAACGCGTCTCTCTCCACCGGTCTGACGTCAACAAGAACCGAAAAACCACTGAAGGAATTTTTATTAAGAGGTGTAATTGGGTGGACTGATCTTCATTGATCTTTTAAAATGCGTAGGAAATGTTAGGAGCATAGTGGTTTGGTAGGCGGGCCTCTCGCTCATGACTGTCTTGCCTGCAGCCATTCCATTCAGGTACTGTGGGCTCATTAGCAAGGAAGGGGGCGTAGGCCCAGGGCTCTAGCGCAGTAAAAATATCGTTCTCCGCTTTACTTCCTAGCAAAGGAAGCGTCTGGTAGCTTATCATTTCAACTATAAAGAAAAATTTTCAATAAAGCGATTTTGTCACTAGTCACGACAGCAGCACACCTTCTCGTGTCCGTCATTTATTAGAATACGGTTGATGCGGAAGATAAAGAATTGCTGTTTAGCTTTATCACTGATACTTTAACTGACAAGACCTTGAAACTTTTTTGAAGAAATGAATGCAAGAGCAAGGTATTTCACTATTTGTTAATACAGAAGCCAGCATTACTATTCTAGTATTTGAATGAAGGAAAGCACGGTCGTCACTGTTAGAATGAACTTTTCTCTTGTCTTTCACGAACAATGAGAATATGTCCCTGGGAAGACTTTCTGGAACATCGTCACTTACCCGGAGCAATGGTAGTCCATCTAGTACGTACACTCCCAGGCAGAGAAACACACAGCAGCAAACAAATATAGAAATAGAACAATAAAAAATCCCCTGTGTAAGGAGTACTTTAAGCAAACAAGGCGAAAAACATACGCTTCTTATCTTTGGCGACAGCACTGCCGTACGTTTTCAAAAATATTTGTCAGACCTTATGATAATGTGAATCATTTCTAGCTAACACACGAATTAGCAAGACGGTGTAAATTTTGAAATATGTATTACTGCTTGTTTCATGGTGCCCATAAAGTTGCCAGGCTTTTTGTCTGTTTCTACCAAGTCATTACTAGAAAAAGGCACAGTGCTTTACCACCGTGCGCTGTAAATTCCTATCAATAAAGAGCAGACAAGGCGACCACTCTTTTATAGAGTGATGATTTTCTGTTAGCAGAGCATCGTTTCACGGGTCTTTAAGAGGTACATCTTCACGTCACGTTAGCACTCTCCAAGTATTCATTCCTGAGCGGATTACGCTATCTGCTCATGTTTTAAATCCGCCAAAATGTGGAAGTGCGGTCTTAAGCATATCGCCGCTTTCCAGAAGATTGCGGTAGTTTTGTGGCTCCTATGTCTCGGATGCAGACATTAAGGTCGATGCTGCGATGACTTTTCTTCTTAACGCAGACAAACACCACGACAAATACATGTGGGCTGCGCTTCAAGTCTTCCCTGATGACAATCCACTGCGTTATTCGGAATAGGACTGCGTCGAGGTGCTGCATCTTTTTTTTATAAATTTGACGCAGCAATACGAATGATCGAGCTGCCTGAAAAGCGAGTTTTCGATAGCGTACGGGTCGTTCTGGCGGTTTCGGAAAGTGCGGCGCAGCACCTTGCCTCCGCCACCATTTCCGAGGCAGAGACAAAAAAAAATGTCGTTAGCAGTGACAAAAAACGAAGCACGAAAAGTGATCCGCAGGGAAGACGACTCCCCGTGGCAGCTGCAAAGGCGATAGATGGAGCTGCATTCTAAAGGTTTCGAGCTTGTAAAACATCTGGGACGACATCCCAGCCCGCGACGAACACTGAGCTCTCTTTAGGCTGGTACGTGTTAGTCTCGTTTTGTTTTCACTTTTTTTTGCTTTTATTCAGCCCTGTAACTTGCAATGGGGAGCGAAGGCAAAAGAGCGAAAAACGCGCGGTGATCTGGAGCAGGAGAGCGAAATCGAATTCGACGTCTAGTTGAAAACAACCAGAAGAACAGGTCTAAAAGTATGAAAGTGGAAAGAATATCAAGTAGGAATTTGTGGAGTGCGGGGAAGGCAACGCACCGGTGCAGAAAATGTACAGAAACGTTTTTCTGTATAAACATGAAGCTTGGATTCGGAGCCGCACTCAGAATGGGCAATGTATGTGTGTAGTTTTGAGACATAAAAGAACTTTTAAATGGCTTGAAGAGTTGACTTTTGATCTCGGATCACGGCTGCAAGCTATAAGCTCTTTAGGATGTGGTCGCGTCGTACTATAGGGAAAGCTGGGTTTAGAATGGAGGAACGCTGGGAGTTGTTTTCCTCAATTCTTGCCAAAAAACAAATGCGCTTCTTGCGGCGTTAACCTGAGTCGAAAAGATAAATTGAAGCTGAGAGATACATCGGGGGATTTTTCAACACGGAGAAACAAAAAAAAAATACAGCGGTGTTTATTTTTGGAGGCTATCGTGTATGGACCGCCATCAGAGGCAACTTTCTTCAGAGAGGGGTATAAGTGCACAGGGAAGCGGTTTCGTTTGCCTGCTCGTTTTTTTTTAAATGTTTAGCCATTGCGTACTTTTTTGCATTTCATTTGTCCTGGTTTTATAACATAATTACTTTCCTGTAGTTTGTAGTGTAGGCGCTTTCAGACCTAACGACGCAAATGACTGATTCGTATCCTCTACAAATTCTATTAAATGCGGGAAGCGATTAATGCACTAAAGTGGATTTGCTGATGCATGATTGTCATCGAAATAAAATACGCTTAAAGGGTCTCTCCAACTAGAAATAAAAAGGAGCATGTTAGTTATCAGTCACCTGGTACCTGGCTTGCTTTTCATGCCAGCAGTAAGCAGGTACGCGTCTGTCATGAGGTTTCAATATATTTTAAAAACAAGATGTTTCTTCGCAAGGAAGTATTTACTCATTTATAGTGAGATCTTTTATTGTATTTCGGTGGGTTTGTTCTCCAGAGTAGATTGGCGTTGAGAGATTTCCAATCCAGAGTCGATGGCAGCAGTGTACACAAGCACGCATTCCTGAAAACTTGAAATGCGTCCGTAGCTGACAGTTAACGCCACATGGCGTTAGAAAGACGCTTGCAGCGTTCACGGCCACATCGTGCATTTTCGTGTTTCGCTGTGAGTACGGGTCACTCGAAGCCGCTGTTCTGGCTGAGCAGTTAAGGCGTGTGGGTGCTTGTCACAAGTTTGCTGATTTAGTAACGGTCGAGATAGCTGGATGAAAGTGAGAATGTTTGCGCCCTCATATATCCGAGAATGTGAATGTAGCTACGAATCTGAAAACAATTTCTGGTCTGTCATCATAGCCGCGCTCAAATGCCAATATGCACCTTCCTCATTCAATTATTTTGAGTCCATACTCTAAGTTTATGGTTTCAGGTGGTTTAACGTCCCAAAGCGACTCAGGCTATGGGGAAATCTCGACCACCTGCGGTTCTTTAACACACACTGACATCGCGCTACATGAGCCTCGCCTCCATCGAAATTCTACCACCGCGGCCGGGATCGAATCCGTGTATTTCGTGTCAGCAGCCGAGTTCCATAACCACTGTGCCACCGCGGCGGAATCTACTCTCAGTGGATTTGTAAAGTTACTGATATAAAGAGCCTTTAAATACCGCTGCCAGCAGCTAGCAGTGCGACTTTACTGTTATGAAATTATAGTTTTTGCAATCTGTTTTTCTTCATTTTAAAAAGCAATATGACGTCGCCTTGTTCAGGCCTTTAAATTCCCCTTTGGTTTTTACCGCCAGATTGCGTTACTTTAAGAATTATTGATTGAATTACAGTTAATCAGCCAACTAACTGCGATTAAATTTCCAGTGACTTACATTCGGCCTGCATGAGAACTTTTATGTTGAGAGTTTATGTTTAATATGACCTTCATAAGTTCAGCAAAATTTTGAAATTATTCGCCCAAACACCCGTGCATCCTCTCTCAGTCGATAATAATACTAATAATAATATTAATTGGTTTTTGGGAAAGGAAATGACGCAGTATCTGTCTCATATATCGGCGGACACTTGAACCGTGCCGTAAGGGAAGGAATAAAGGAGGGAGTGAAAGTAGAAAGGAAGAAAGAGGTGCCGTAGTAAAGGGCTCCGGAACAATTTCGACCACCTGGGAATCTTTAACGTGCACTGACATCGCACAGCACACGGGCGCCTTAGCGTTTTGCCTTCATAAAAATGCAACCGCCGCGGTCGTGCTCGAACCCGAGAAATCTGGATCAGTAGCCGAGCGCCCTAACCACTGAGTCCCCGCGGCGGGTCCAGTCGATAATGCAGAAAAAAAATTCAGACAGAGCTCAAATGCTTGGAAGGAGATAGCTTCAATAAAAATCGGCTTTGCTCTATGTGAAGACGAAAGTTTAATAGTATTCGAAAGAGTAATTACATTCACTCATGTAAAAAATCACAAGAAGCCATTAGCCTCCACTTAGCTGTAACGCAAATAAAATAAACAGAAAAGGCAAAAAAAGAAGCATGCTACAAGAAAAAATGAAGATATATTTTGTGGAGGATCAAAAGTTGCCAGTAAAGGTTGATGGTAATACGTGTAGCCTGTAGGGATGCGGAGAGTCTACTGGCTTTCATAAATATTGTTTTGTCTGGGGAAAAATGAAGCTGCTGTTGTTGTTGTTGTTAGCCTATCAAAAGATGGCACATACCCACACTGGGGGATCGGCCAAGAATCGGGTGGCTATTCACCTGAACGCAGTTAACAAAAAGGAAAAGCACGTGGGAGCATAACACCGGTGAATTTTTCGTCATGAACAGAAAAGGGATGAGTGTTTTGATTTTAAAATTTTAACAATAATAATAAAGAGAGTGATTAAATATTAATGATTTAGTCAAAATGTAATAATTGATAGAAAAGAAAAGGTTGAAACACTTAGCAAGGCAGTCGGTGAGATTCTATCAGGAAATTTTGAACAGCGGTGCAAACAGATCTGTGGCTGAACCCAAATGTGGTGGCGCCAAATGATAGCAAGAGCGGGCTGCTCAAACTAAGGCCAAGTTGCTGCAAGGGCTCCTCCAGCAACCTTTTTCTCAGTGAGTTGAATCGGCGACAATACAGCCAAAAATGTTCAATAGATTCTGGCTCACGGCAAAATGCACAAAGGAGAGAGAGCGCCAAACCCGACTTGTGTAAATAGAAATTTAGAGGGGGGATGCGGCAGCGTAGCCTCGTCAGTGATACTTCAAGCTGCCGAGAGCAACAAATTTTCCTGTTCCGATAATATTTAAGGTGCTCATAATCCGCCGATGTTAAAAGTGATGTGTCTTGCGTGCTTAAAAACGCACGTCGCCGAAATCTAGATGCTGTAATGTAGGCTGTAGCCGGGATGATTGGCAACACGGGGCCGCTGAGGGAAGCCTTTGCGAGATTATCAGCAATCTCATTTACTGTCACACTGCTGTGGCCGGGAACCCATACTAAATGAACAAGGCTCAAATGCGGAGGAAGTAGGAATAAGAAAGTTGATAAAATGGGACCGTCAACTTGTGCAGCGAGGGACGAACACAAAGATAAAGAATCAGTAATTACTGCAACTGCTGTAATAGAAGGGTCTAGCTTGCGTAGAGCAAGTACAACTGCTAGAAACTCTGCTTGAAAAACAGGGGTGAAATCTGGAAGGCGCAGAGAAAAGGACCAGTCTAAATGGGAGCAAAATATTCCCACACCTGCTTTTTCATTGCATTGCGATGCATCAGTGGCTATTGCTATATCGGTTGGTAGGGTCCTCAGATGATCTTCTAGAAGGCCATTTAGAATAATCGGTGGCAAAAGTTTTGCATTTTTTGGGAATATGTCGTCGAAAACAATGTGTATAGTGGGCCCATTCCGAAGCGCAGGAAGGATATCATAAATGTTTACATCTAAAGGCTGAAGTAATCTTTGCACAAACACTACCTGAGGGGAATTGAAACGAGACCAGGGGACACCAAAAAAGGAGGTCGGCTGAGAACAGAAAATGCTTTGGGAACGGTGGAAATGGGATTCATAGATCCTGAGGTAAGTTTGCACAGTTAAAAATTGAAGTCGTGATAAGAGAGACGGAATGCGGGCTTCAAGGTACAGCACATTGATAGCCACAAATTTTGGAAGGCCGAGGCACATGCGAAGTGCTTCCCTCTCTAAAAGGACGAGAGGGCGAAGTTTATATGTAGCCGAGCCTGAAAACAACACTGATCCAAATTCTAAAATTGGCCTGACATACATTATGTAGATCATTAATAGCGCATCTCTGCGCATGCCGTACCGGTGATGACATAATCTCCGTAACATGCCCACGGCACGAGCCCCTTTCGCCGCGACATGGTCAATGTGAGGTCGCCAGGTGAGTTTGTTGTCATAAATGACTCCTAGGTATTTTAGGGATTGAACCCTAGGCTGACAAACACGGCGTAACAAAATACAATATTGTTTTTTTATATTCGAATAGAACTTTCTGTGGCAGCGGGATTCTGTGAACCCCAACATTAAAGATGCGACCTTACAGACGCCAGCGGCCATACGTGGTGGCAGTACTAAGCGGGTAAATAACTGAGGTTCGCGGGTTTTCATAAAACCAGCGCTCAAAGCATTCATACGGTTTTAGGAGCATTGTCAAGGAAACAAAAACGGATGATTTCAATCGCAGGTACCATGAACAATTCTTTTTCCCGGTGTTGGAGACGAGGTGTCCTTGAGTGAGCTGACTCTTTCAGCGCCGCAGGTCCCTTCTCCGAATGACGTTGTCGGACTTGGTTATGAAGGAAACTGTACAGGGGGGTTTAGTTTACATTATTTACAAGATTTTGGAACCCATTGGAGGGTGATGGAGGAAGGTCGGATGATCTGAGAAGATCTGAGGATGATCGAGGATTCCTCTTTTACGGCACTCGTCGTCCGGTTTAAAAAGGGTCCGGTCCCTAGGATTCCCCAGGTTCGAGGCAGTCATCGCCAGGTGGGCGTGGCCTAACTTGCGTTGTCGTACACACACACCACTTCACATAGGGACACGCCCCCGTCACATGCCTCGCCGGAGAAAGAGGGTGCCGCTGGACAATCGCCCCCACCAGAGAGAGCGTTGTCTTCGCGTCCGAACGACAGTTCTCACGCTCCAGCCGGACACGTCTTCCGGGAAGTCTGAGTGGGCGAGGCGCCGGCGAGCAGGCATAGTTGAAGGGGTGAGACACCCCTGCTCGGTTCTGGCGGTCGCTAACTGCCTCCGTGCCGCACGGTAGATCTTCCGGGAACAAGGTTTACAAACGGCAGTGGAATCCTCCGTCTCGAATCCAATAAACCACGTGAGGACCGGCCGTGGGAACCAAAATGCCTATCGCCGTGCAGGGACCCCGGCTGCAGGTGTCCTGGCCGAATACGCAGCTGAATCAGACCACCGGCTGTCGCCAGAAACCTTACAGCTCATCCGCGGCCCGAAAAATCTCGAATGTCTAGCGTTGAAGACCGCTGGGCAGGAAGAGATGAGATGGCGTCCGTGTTGGTCCCCTGGATTGCAATATCATCGCCCCCAAAGCAGAACCCAAAGCACCACCAACAAAGGAAAGCGCAGGTGGGACGTTCCAATTAACAAAGCACTGCCCCACCCGCAAGCGCTCGGACTTCGCCAAGGAATCACCAGGCTTCTTCCATTGACAACAATACACTTTTTAAAAAAATTGTGTTCAAATTTGGGTTAATGTTGTGCCGACTGAGCGCGAAACATCTCCTTTTGAAACTGCCACAGCCGGATTACTCGGAACAAAGTAAAAAAAAAAACACTCACACAGGAGGAGATTCCTCTTAGTTCTCCCGCTTACATCAGTCTGCTCAAGCCATCAGCATTTCCGTGCAGATTCCCCTTCTTATAACGCACCGAGAAATTGTACTGTTGGAGAGCCAGACTCCATCTGAGCAAGCGACCATTTTTGGGGGACATCTGTCGCAGCCACGTTAAAGGACAATGGTCAGTCTCAAATACAAACTTTGCTCTGTACAGGTAACACGACAACTTCTGCGCTGCCCAAACTAAACACGCGCATTCTTTTTCGGAAGCGCTGTACGCTTCCTCTCTACTGGTCAGTTTGCGGCTGATGTACAGATCCACTACATGCAGCCCCCTACAGAGCTCCGAAATTTAGACGCAGTATTACGCAACCATTCTCTCAGATCTGATTAACTTAATTGAAAATGGATGTCCTGCCGAATCCGCGAGCTCCACTTTTAATATTCCCATAATAAAGATGCACAAAAATATGGCAACTTTTTAAATTTTTTTTCCAAATACAGATACTCCGTTCAGAATGAGGTGGTAACAAAATTTGCACAAAAAAACTTCATTGATTTTCCGCTGAAAAATTGCTAGGATTCCTAAATTGATTGGTTGATTTCTTTGAGGAAAGGAACTGGCGCAGTAACGGCCTCCCATAGCTCGCTGGACGCCCGATCCACGCCGTAATGGAAGGGATAATGGAAGGTGTTAAATAAGAAAGCAAGATGTGCCGTAGTGGAAGAGGTCTCCGGTAATGATTTCGACCAGCTGAGGACCTTTAGTTTATGGTTTATGTGTGGTTTAAAGTCATGAAGCGAGTCGTACTATGAAGAACGCCGTAGTGAAGGGCTTCGGCAATTTCAACTACCTGGGGATCTTTAACGTGCACTGACGTGGCACAGTATGCGGGTCTCTAGGATTTCGCCTGAATCGAAATTCGGGTCCTGGTTGCAGCGGTCGGATTTTGATGCACTGAAAATTATTTTTCACTGTTGGCGATATTTCGAGGCATAAACAGGAAGCATTCACTCACCATAGGCAAAAGCGGGGCTCGTTTATGCGTCTCAGCTTTTCTGCTCATTTATTGCAATGTAGTGTACGAATGTTTTATTTAATGACCTATTTTTTTGTAAAAAATTGCTTATTTGCAGGAATTTAATTTGCGGAAATTTGTATTTCTGCGGACGTAATCATGTTTTAGGGACATACCAAGTACCATACCGCGTTCTTCCCGGCATTCACAAGGCGGATGTACTGCTCTTTATGAAACTCGCATAGTCGGTGGCGTCAGCTTTCCCTCTAGGTTATATTTAGAAGCTCTATGGCAGTCCCCGCTCCCAACGAGCGGCAGACAACTGAGACGGAATCACGCGGACAACCGCGCGGCATCTATGCTTCTAGGGAAGGGGAGACTGCCAAGGCGTTCCTGCTGGCAACCGCATGGCATCTATATTTGTAGGGAAGGGGGGGGGGGGGACTGCCAAGGCGTTACTGCTTCCCCAGAAAGGAATGCCTTGGCAGTCCGCTTCTTCCCTAGAAACATAGATACCGCGCGGTTGCCCGCGTGATTCCGAGGCCGTTGGCTCTCGCTTTATGTTTATGGAGATTATAAAAATATATCGTTTTCCAGCTCTAAATTTCAAACTCTTGCCTTATTTTAGCTTATGATTGTGTAGGCAATAAAGCCATTTTTTTTCGAGACAGGGAGACGTATACAGGGTGTGTATTGCTTACGAAGAAAAAAATATCTTTTTCCTGACAATTATTAGACTTGCGCCAAATTTTAAATTCGCCGCGGTGGCTCAGTGGTTAGGATCAGCGACTGCATGGCTTTCTCAGGCAAAAAGGCAAGCTATTCCGACTTTGGATTTGATTAGAAGAATTGCCCCTAAAACTGGTGGCGCAGGCTCGTTCGTTGCACGGCAGTTGGTGAGGGCAGTTCTGCAGCCATGTATTGTTTTCAAGCCCAGTTTCAACATCTTACAAGAGCCCAATGGGATCGCCTTGAAGCCGTGAACCGAGAGGCTATGAGGACCATTACGTGCCTTCCACGCATCACAGCGGTCATAGCTTTACAAGAGAATGCGCAGCTCAATACTATTGATGAGCTGTTGCAGCAGCGACGTAAAGCGCGCAGCCTTAAGGCCAGTTTATCGCGCTCCACGCATGCACTGAGAACTTATGCAACGTCACACTCCATTCTTCAGCCGCCAACGCCAGTTATTCACCCATGGAAGTTTGTACAGCTCAGCGACAACAAGCCAACAGTTAGTCGCCGGCCAACATCTGCTCATTCGCCATCATTGCTTCGCCAGAAATTTGAGGAACAAGATGCTTGCCTGCCTGAAGGATCCATTGTTGTCTACGTAGACGCAAGCATACAAGACTGCAAAGGAACAACAGCTATCTACTGCCCGTGCAGGCCTGCCCTGAATCAAACCTCTTGGTTTCAGCTTACGGAACCCCCTTCGTCCTTTTGTGCAGAGCTCGTTGCAGTTAAAGAAGCACCCTGCTCTGTGGCCGACTTAACTATGCTCCCTGAGGCCAGTGTTGTCATCCGCACTGACGCCCTTTAAGTTGTCCGGTTGCTACGACGTGTTAGCCGCTGTCCCACGATATGTCAGGACATCCACCGGCTCTCGGCACGCCTCCCGCAGCCAGTGCTATTGAGTGGGTCCCACGGGATCTGCTGACCTAACAAAGGCAGGCAGATTTAGCGACCCGCCTTGCGAATCAAAACTTACCGCCTCGGCTCCTTCATATGGACAATTTTACCCTCCTTTCATCAAGAAAGGAACTCCTCCGACGCCGCACACATGCTCTCATCCCTCCGTGTGCGGTAACCCTCCCCTGCAGTGTTACCCGCGCAGAGGAGGTTGCGCTTAGGAGGAGCCGAGTCGGTGTTGCCCTCACATCAGCCATCACTCGGAAGTGGCCTCAGTACCGAGAATTGTTTCCTCGGCCAGGATGTCCGGTATGTAAACACGAGGACATTGAGGCCGACATTCATCACTTACTGTGGGACCGCCCAGCTCTCAAGCCTACAAGGATCCGGCACCTGATGGTAGCACGTCTTTCACCAAGCAACCCTTCTTCATACATTGCCTGGACGCAGGGACTGTACCATCGTTCTCTACTGGACTTCACAAAATCAGCTAACCATTTTCCATTCATTTAGATCATTCACCACACCTTCAGCCTTCATTGATGCCCTGAGGCAATAAATTTCGCTTTCAAAAAAAAAAAAGAACGCCACCGTCTGGAAGACGTTGAAGCAATGAACGTTCGCTGTTTGGTTTACTAGACGAAGAAAGCGAACAAGAACGCGTCCGTTGTCGAGTTGCTCCCCCTCAAGATACGTTCCAAACGGAATTTGCTTCGTTTGAGGGGTGATGGTTTGCCTAGAATTCGGCTTGGGATGCGATATGGTAACGCTTCAATTTGTAATTACATGCATGCAGTAATTAACTATTATTTAATTGTAGATTTATTTCTATACCACACCCATAGGGTTTTATTTGCCTACCAAATTCGGTACACAACTTCTCCGGATGGGTGCCCTCTGTTTCCGGAGTATATATATAGCGGAACGAATGTGTACACAGATATACCGTAATGGGACACTTTTCCTCCGCTTGTAGGATTTTTTTGGGGGGGAAAAGGGATCGGAGGGCACAACCAAATTTAATAGCCACCATCTTGGTTTTGAGAAACCGAAACTATATCGCAAGTTAGCCCCTTAACGTCATAATCACATAGTTCCACCTCTATCCAGAATATTTCACCGCGACGTCATCATTGGCACGCGGCAGTACGGCCGGTGTCGAGGGGAAAGCGCACTCTTTCATACGGCCTCCGCACTGAGCGCGCGGACAATGGGGGCTCGTCTATGCGAGTCGCGCTCTCTGCCGCCGCTAGTGGCGCGATGACGCTACCGTTCGCAGGCCGCTAGCGTCTGTGGCGGCTGGTGGCGCGCGCCCGGTTTCGCACTTCTGAGCGCTGATTAACGACAATTGGCGCCTCGGAAAAAAACACAAGCAGATGAACAACACAAGCACGTACTTTATAGAGAATGAACTAAAGAGGATAATTGTTCAAATCGCACTGGTTGTTAAAAAAATACCTACAAGACACCTCCCATTTCAGGAATCGAAACGACTATAGGGCAGGCATTGCGGAGATCAGTGCACGATTTATACCGTGATCAATTTTGTTCCCGTGGTAATCACTTTGTTGCGCATACTAAGTAGTGGCTAACTACAGGTGATGTTTCCAGCCAAAGTAAACAAGCTCTGGAAGTACGCACGCATGATTATAGGTGGCTGTTCAATAAATTGGTAGAAATCTTGGGCTCTTAGTGAATCATATATGTATATAATCTTTCTAAAAGAGTATGTAGCGTCGATACCTTCAAATATAGCAGACGGATGCCTAAGCAAAACACTAATTTCGCTACATAACGTATATGGTGCAGCAAATCGGCCCGCATACAATTTCCTAAAGGGGCGATTTCCGTAGGCTGATGATGTCAGGTCAGTGATGTTAAATTCAATCAAATTCAAGTTTCAGAAAGAAAAATGTTCACAGTGTAGATTTTGCAGGGATAAATTGGTTTACCCACGGTCAGCACTATGGTAAATTAATTTCGCACGGTTATCACCTGTCACGAATTCTCAATGAAAGGGTACTTCAGATGGTGGTTCATGGCGGAGTGGATGCAAGCATGCGATAATTGGTGGATGGACGCTCATCATTGCGAAATTCTAGGTTACTCTCCAGCTGAATCGCATGTACGACGACCTTTCTGAAAATTTATGCGGTGTCGGAGTCTATTAACAATGAATGCGGTAGAAAGCAATAAATTCAAGTTGCATATGTGGCGTAGGTGAGACTGGCATGTAAAATGTACGTAGGTGTATCCTATAAACCACCAAGGATTTGACCAAATTTGAATTTCCTTTCTCCTCCTCGTATATTCAGGTTGCAGTCCATTTCAAAAGTATTCGGTTAAATCAGCAATTACGTAACCCCAATACTAATTATTAACTTTTTTTTTCTAAATGCTGATGAGCCTATACAACAGGAGTCTATATATCCTTACTTTCTCGAAATTTGCTAAACAGCGCCTTTAATATTCCTTTACCTTCAATATTTCGATAAATTATTACCTTAACTTTTTCCAATATTGAAAATTTTTGTTCGAGAACGTACGACATGAATATTCGTGCGTAACGTTAACTAACATAATTTTATATTCAAGGATAAAAGGACAGGTGTGGGCTGTGAAACTGATTCCAGCTGCGTGCGTTATTGTCTCTTCTGTTACACAAATTGTTTATTCAGGTTTTTTTACTTTGTTTTCAAAACCAGATAGCAGTAGTTTATTTAGCAATCTAAGTTGGAATTACGTTGGAATCCTTTCCTAGGAGTTAAATTTAGGTAGAGTGAAATAAGCGGTTAGCTTTAAAGCAAAATTGCTCAAATGCAGGCGAAGTTATAGCACCTGGGAAGGCGAATTTGTTTTATTTCGAAGTCTCTTAGCCAATATAACTGTATGATAACACAGCTAATTTTCTTGTTTGAGTCGTGTTCATGGTTGCATCTCACTCTGCCATGCTAGCTTCATAGTAGTTGAACGGGCAGTGTACACCCTTTGTGAATAGTGATCATGATCTCTTGCGACCATAAGAAGGCGTATAGTTGAGATATTCACATCACCTTTGGTCAAAAACAATATGCAACTTCAATACATAAACGCGCAAGGCTTGTGGAGGCCTGCGGATTGAGTATTTACTAGTGTGAATAGATTCAAAATATTTTGCAGCGCTCCGAAAGCGCGATCAGCGAGCGAAATTGCCCTCGCGCCGCAGCATTTCACATGCGAGCGGCCAGTGCGCCGGCTGAGAAGTGGTAGGGTCGCAGCGCCAAGATCGCGCAGCGGAGGCAGACAGGTAATACCCCCAGCGCACAGGCCGTACAAAGCGCGCGCCGCCGCCTCTACGCGTGCCCGGCCGTGACGGGAGGGGGTTATTTCTGCAATGCTATTGTAGATGGGGCTACAAGTCTCGGTGCCAGATGTGCTGTTTTTTAGTTGCTGCCACAGATGGCGCTGTGATCTCAGGGTGGTAGCATACACCACGAAATCTCGAAACGTGATGAGTAAGAGCTAACGCTCTTAAAATACTCGCGTGAAACTCTTTGCTCTACCTTTGAGGGCAGTGCCAATGTCCAACCCTAGAGTGTATTGGAGAAAACTCGATCTGCTCCAGTGTTCATGGCACGGAGTCATTGAGATCATGTGCAGTAACTCTTGAGGAATTCAGAAAGCGATGAATGTGCCCGAAAGTCGCAAGCGGGCATCAGTCGGTAGTCAAGGCCAGGCCGAAGTCATCTCTATCCAAACGAGACTCAAACGAATGGAGGTCATCGTTTTACACAAACAGGTAACTTGCATCTACAGAGTGAAGAGCCAGTGCAAGGGCATCAAGAGAACACCGCCATTGCTCAGCAGGTGTGGTGCGAAATGAGGGCATCTCCAAAGACACCACGAGCAAATGCTTCGCGCACAGGTTTCGCGGGAAGTACAAAAAATTCCCTCATGCAGCTGACGACAAAACCGAATCAGAGACTCAAATAAAATTCTTTTGCAACAAGCTAGGTAGCGTACCATTCACCCCCCCCCCCCCCCAAGAAAAGAAAGTGGGAGGGGACTATCACCTTCTCCAGAAGTGGCTCACATCTCACAAAATCCGCCATTTCGCGCCATTGTTCAAACTGAATGATTTGAATCAGTGCCAGGAGAATAGAGTTACCACCGTTCTAACGATACGGCCAAAGTTGCGACTCACTTTACATCACGCGGAACCAAAGCTAAAATATTTCCTGAAAATAATTCCCTAACATGAGAGAATGAGAGCCACCCACTCGGTCGATGTATTTTACACTAACGGACATATTCATTAGCAAATTCGGATACATGTCCTATAACACGCTGGTGACAAAGCCCTTCTTAGGCTTCGCCCAGTGCACGTAGGAGCAATGACTTGAGAATTGCGCTTTACGCTTGCTTCAGTCAAAATATGCGTCCTCGGTACGTAGAACTTCATTTCTGTCCTGTTGAGCTTGATTGCTACCTATGTGTTTGCTTTTTGTTTCAGCATGACTGCGTTGGCTGTGTCTATAAACACATGGCTTATGTTTATCCTACCCACTGGTTATTCTTGCCGATTCCCGATTTTATTCATAACCTCCTCACTAAAATAATACCCGTCCGGGCACTGCTGGCATCTTAGATAGGTAAATAAATTAACGTTGGACTGTGAGGGTCGGGCCTGAAAGGCAACTTTTGTGTACTTAAGCGGGAATTAAACTTCCATTTTGCATTCAATCAACATAGATCGCAGACAACTCTGAGAGAAAAAATACTGGCGCCATCTAGTCAAATCGGTTCTCGTCATCGGGCCTGAGCCGGCAACGGGTTAATAACTGAACCTTAGCTCAACTCGGGCCTACGCCTGAGTGCGTCCTTAAATTAAATTGCGTGGCCTGCATTTACGTCTCCACAGAGAAGGGTTTTTTTCTTACCTCCTCCCACAGGGAATACTGAAACTGGGGCGCCTGTTTTGGTTTTTTTCTTTGTGTCTTGAACACCCCATTTTTCTCCGTCAGTGTCAAAAGTTCGGCAAGAGAACTCGTGAAATTTTGCAGCCATCTTAAGGCGTCAGTGGCCGGATGCCATTTATTTCTAGTATTATTTTTAGCGGTTTGGGTGGCTTCGTCGTACAGCATTCATCTCGTATTCGGACAGGGATTGATTCAGAGCCCCCCGTGCCGTTTGGTGCCAGTTTTTGGCTTCTTAATGATACATGATTTCCTCCCGCATGGTGCTGGGTTTTTCTGGGGTGAAATGATTGGAAAAAGGAGCTTTGACCGACCTCACCTTGCCCTAAATAGAAAATACAGGCGAGGGACCAAGCTCGTCTTTGTGTGGTACTGCCCAGTATATCCCCTTTTCGTCCCCTGAAGGTTTGGTCAAAGAATTATTTCCCGGGTATCTCGCCGTAGACAAGCTGAGGACCAGGTCAGGAAAAAGTGGGTACCAAGCGGCACTGGGGATGAAACCCAGCACCTTCCGCACATGAGCCTAATGCTCAAGCAACTTATTCTTTTATTGAGGGAGTTGTTCATTCCCAGATAATTAGCGGCCAATTTCAATAACCTGAGCATACTCTAAAATGAAATACGTCATTAAATTTGATTTTGCAATCTATCTATCATCTGTCGACCAATTTTGTCCAAATCATCACATTCAAAGACATTTATGTGACTCTAAACTAGCACTGATTCTTCATGGACTGTTTCCAATAATTATCGCAAGGATCCCTACTGATGCCATTATATTAGATTCCGAGAAAGCATTTGACAAAATACCTTACTGCCTCTTTATGGTTATGGTGTCTAGAGTAAACCTCTACTGACTCGATTCTAATTGAATCCAAGGCCTTCTTAATCTACCGTGTACAGTTTGTATTTGACAATAGTCAATCGCCCTCACTTTCACGTACTCATTTAAGTCGGCCCAAATGCACTGTCCTTGTACCTTTACTAATTTTGGTTTACATTAGATATATCTTCGGCAGTAGCCTCTACTATCCGACTTTTCACTGATCACTGTGTATTTTACCGCTTTTTAACTAACTCATCCGATTCTTATCCACTCCAAAATGACCCGATTCGGATACAACAATGGTTCGCTACGTGAATGCCGTTCCAGTATACCACTAACGCTGTACTTATTTGTTTCCGCTGCAGCCGGAACTACACACCTCCTACTAAAAAATTCAGAATAGTACTATTTCTCCAACACACTTGCTTGCGTATTTTGTGTTGATGTCATTCATGATTTACCATAATCATACCACGTAATCCACGGACCGAACTGCTGGATCTGTGCGCCGTAACCTGCCCTTTGTACGTTCTCCTATAAAAATACAAGCTTACAAAAGCCTTACGCGACTTAAACTTCAACATGCCAGTGCTCGTAGCTTTGACCAACTTCATTCTAACTTTAGACAAGCTCTTAAATTGGTTCAGAATTGTGCCACTTGGCCCCTTTTTTAGACTACTGGTACTCCTCTAGCATCTGCGTCATGAATTTCCAGTTATAGCTTCCTACTCTCACTTCTCGGAGCCTTTTTTGTGGCCGCTGCTTCTATCACAAATATCGCAAGTTTTGTTTTTCCCTTCATAACCACGTGACAGTCAGCTAATCTAACCAGTGCAAAGAACACCTCCAACAGGTCGTCCTAACCGCGTCATCCCGCCACGTGACCGCACAACAAAATTTCACGAGCCTCTCTTTGAGCCCACAGCTTGCTACTGGAACGGTTTTCCAAGCCATCTGGCGCAGATCGCTGATAATTTATCGCTATCTTCATTTATTGCCATGCACACTCCCGCTCTTCATGTAGTCTCCCGCATCGAGCCTTTCAAATACAAATATAAAATAGCAAATCCAATTCATTGCAAGTCTGGCACAGGCAGCTACTACGTGGCAGTAGTCATCGCGCTGTGCATATTACGCCAAAGTCATAACTCGCCATTGGTTTGTCCCTGCTTTATGTATAGGAACTAGTAGGCGCTTTTTTAGTGAATACAATAATATTTTGATTTTAGTTTTCCACCGCTGCTGAACACAAAGTTAACAAAATGCCCATTAGGGTCACAGTGACGCTACAGAAACGTTAGTGTTACCCTTTCTAAGGCATTATTGATCAAAATTAACAAGCTGCGGGCGATAAATTCATAACCAACCTTTGAGTCATGAGCAATCAGCTCTACGCAGTATTCATAGGTGCTATCACGCAGCGTTGCTTCAGAAAACTATAATACTCGACCAAAAATACTTAAAATGCGAAAAGGCATACTTGACAATTGATGCATTATTAGAGACATAGTACAAAGCCTGCATTTGGACCTAAAGTTTTGCGAAGCGCAAACCTTGATTTATGCGCTTCGTTTAGAACAGAGCCATCGCGAGTCTTATTTACATACCGCGAAGGTGATGCAAGGCTGCGTTGAGGGTTACAGGAGTAAGCCCGCTTGACGCTTTTATTTTAGTTTTCTGGTTTTGGTTGCCTTTTTGATTTCCGAAACAAACAGAATTAGAATGCCTCGGCCCTATGGTTGAGTCTCAGTAAAATGCACAGCTCCACTCAGAGAAGACACTGCCAAAACCGGAACTAAAGCAAGCGACCCATCGAGAAACCGACTCAGCCTCGACGACTAAATAGCAATAAGAAAAAAAAGGGATATAATTGAGGACGTCATTTCGATCACAACGCACTGCGACCAAAAAAAGACTAAACGAATTTAGTTAACAAAGTGAATGTGATAGAAAACGAAAAAAATACAAGGTTATTAGCTCTTTAATGAATATCTTGCAAAAAAACAGATTTAGCTATTAGGCTTCTAGGATGGCACTCGACCAGAGATCAGTACGTAGAAATGTGAAAGTAGTCAACAGTGGAAAACCATTGCCACGTGAATGGGGGAGCACTGCAGAAAAAGAATACAGGCCTCAGTCCAAATTAAAACTAGTTCGGTTTACAAGGAACGTCAGAATAGAGTTGAGGTACTTCGTGACACTGACTGAATGAAATTATTCGAAACAATATGACGCTTCTGGTAGTGCTTGAGAAAAAAGACAGTAAACAACAAAAAATAGACTAAAAAGAAGTTTCTGGAACATGCAGAATGATGAGGCACATTTTCGGATTTGATTCTTAGGGTTAGCTGGAAATGCTGCAGAACTGTTACAGGTTCAATGGAGTTCTGAGGCAACGGAAAGAAACGCGAACAGAGCGGAGTCTGGGCGCTCCGCGGTTCGCATTTCTTTTCGTCACGCCTTTACTTCGGTGCTAGCAAAAAGAGGCTACAGTCATTCATAATGCATTCTAGGACGACTGCAACCTTTTATTCTTACCACTCAGGTAAAAATGCGCAGGAATACAACCTTTTATTCTTACCACTCAGGTAAAAATGCGCAGGAATAAAAATTCTAACAGCGGAGCGCGTAAGCGCTGTGTTGGCTGGGGACAAACAAACAAATGATTTAACAAAGAAAGTAAATAACTCAAATAAGCCTGTTCATTTCGAAACGGAATGATATGACTGCGTGGAAAAAAGTAAACAAAAATGAAGACTAAGCGATGCCTCTGATGACCGCATTATGAGGAAGGACAGCCACAACGCTTTGATGCCCAACCAGCGCCTGCACTTATATGGCGTCGCCCATCCAGGCGTTAAGGAAGAGTGAAAAGACAGCATCATACAAAATACGTGGCTACAGCACAGCGCCCTATTCCAATAACGCGAGGCCCGCAAAAGCATGCGTGTCGCATGCGCTTTGGGCTGTCAAATCACCATACGCAGTGCCCTTTCTCTCGTGGATTTTTCACAGAACACGGACGTGTCGTTTCCAGATACAAACCAGATCTGTGCACATGAGTATATATACATAAAACGGGCGTGGATTCCTTCGGAGTTTAGAAACAGGTAGAGCGGTTTGCGGGAAAATGAAGGGAATCCTTCTATTGGGATGACCGGGAGCATAAGGAAATATGATGAGAGGAACGAACCCAGAGCTGGCAGAAGGAAGGTGAGAAACCAGGCACGAGAAGGCAGATACGGCCGCCTATCCACTAAGCTGCTCCTCCCGCCAGGTTCTCACCTTGGGAGATGTTGGCTCCGCAAGCGATTCGCGGCGTTGATACCCGGTCCGGCTTGGCCACGTTATTACCATCATATTGACGAAACCAGAGCAGCTCACCCCTCGGTTGCATTGAGCGAGCTAAGCCCTCAAAACTCATATTTCATAGCCAATGCTTCGCGAAGAATTCGTTTTTGCACTCTGTTGATATCCTGGGGCGGCCAGATGAGAGGATATATATCCCGCTCGTATAAAAAACAAAACCAAATTTTGCGAAACAAATTTTCGTAAAGGTGATCATTATCTCAATGGTTTTGTTAGTGGCTGAGAATTTGTCGATTTTTTTCTCACTAAGAATAAACCTTCTAAAAATTATAGGGAGAAGTACCTCGAGTTACAGAGAGAATGCCTCATGTCAAAGAGAATCATATCTTATAGCGCGGCACTTTTATTCTCCAAATATCTGAAAAGACTATTGATCCATTGCAGTATTAAAATTTTATGTATGCCTATAAGCAAATGCTGCACCCTCCGTAGTGGCACAGTGGCGATGGCGTGCTGCTCCAAAGCCGAAGGCCACGGGACTGAAGCCCTAAAGCGGGGACCAGTTTTGATGCGCAAGCTTTTTTTTGTCTCAAGACCGGCGTGTACAAAACATGTCATCAGAGCGCGCCGGCAGAGCATGTCATCATAATGTGTCCACACGAACTGTCTGCCATTCTTCATAAAGGTATTAATAAAATAGTTGAATATATAATTATGTATGTATATTGAACGAACAAATAAGTCGCCAAAGTAAAAGAATTAATGGGCAATTATTGAATAAAGTAAAAAATTAAATTAATCGTCAATTACTTAAAAATGCTTGGTAACTTAATCGAATATGTTTATTAGTAACTTACTGAATTCAATAAACAATTTAATTTAATTACAATCAATGAATCATAAAGGGACGATTAATAGCGTAATTCATTAGAGGGGAGAATTATTTACAAATTTATTGGTAATTTCTTCATATTGATCGGTTACCTATTTACCTATAAAGTTGATTATTCAATTAAACTAATTTCTTACTAGTACTTAGGGGTGCTTACTATGCGCCCTATGAACAGGATCCCCGTCTTCAGATGTGGTAGGACCAAACTTAAAGCGAAAACACGACTTATGAACGGCAAAAGGCATTAAGAAAACGAACACGCAGCAACACAATAGGCAGCAGTAAGATAAATACTTTCGCATTACTGCACCTAAAATTTAACTGCACCCCTGAAATTATCGATTGAGAGGAATGTGAAAAATTTCATGAACGGTATATCAGCTTAAAGGGCCACAGAAAGAAGTGTTTGAGCTTGGCTTTAAAATGCTTGCACTATGTAGAGTACAGGCCACCGAACGTCCATGCCGCGTACGAGACCTCAAAAGCGAGCGGGATATTTACAATACATTTTTTTTTCTAAAAAATGCCTGCTTTTACACCTTGCGGTGACGCGCAGTGCCGGGCTTTCGCACGAAAACCTGGAAGACGACATCACGTCTTGCTAATGACGTCAGCAGCCGGGAGTTATCATTGGTTCACAAAATTATTTCAGATGGCATGCGCTACAGCGGCCGAGGCCACTCCGCGCGCGCCACAGCCGGCGGAGGTAGGGGAGCGGCCGACTGGGTGGGGCCGGTGGAGGAGCGCCGCTGTTTTCGCATGCGAGAGGAGATGGAAAGGCGCGAAGATGCGGAAGTTCAAATTTTGTCTGCATATAACTCAGCTTCCACAAAACGCATTAAAATAATTCTTGATGGGGGATAATTATTAACCGTCGTCTTTTAACATCCCAGACATATCGCACCTTTATTGAGACCCATTTTCTGGGTCCCTTTAAGGAAAAGAAGCCAACGGGGACAAAATTATTTCGGAGCCCTCCGCCACATGCGTCCCTCATCGCCCATGTTGTGCTTCGGACACTAAAACCGACACCCCATATCACCAAACTTCGCAAAATAATTCATTTAACCATCATCTGCTCTATACATTCTACTACGAGTTTAAAAAGAGACAAAAGGAAAGGCTTAAAAAAAAGGATCGCGATTTTCAACTTTGCGAATTGCAAAAAAATCGGATTGTGAAAAAAAGGAGCACAGAAAAGGCTGAAGTGCCGTAGCCCAAAAACCCGTCTAGAGCGCTTGAGCGGCGCATCGAAGAGTACAATTCTGCTATTTACGAAATGCCTAGAAGGCAGGCAGGTCTAGCAGGCAGGCAGACCTGACAGGCATGGCAGACCTGGCAGGCATGGCAGGCATGGCAGGCATGGCAGGCATGGCAGGCATGGCAGGCATGGCAGGCAGGCAGGTATGGCAGGCAGGCATGGCAGGCAGGCATGGCAGGCAGGCAGGCAGGCAGGCAGGCAGGCAGGCAGGCAGGCAGGCAGGCAGGCAGGCAGGCAGGCAGGCAGGCAGGCAGGCAGGCAGGCAGGAAGGCAGACAGGCAGGCAGGCAGGCATGGCAGGCATGGCAGGCATGGCAGGCATGGCAGGCATGGCATGCATGGCAGGCATGGCAGGCATGGCAGGCATGGCATGGCAGGCATGGCATGGCAGGCAAGCAGGCAGGCAGGCAGTCAGGCAGGCAGGCATGGCAGGCAGGCATGGCAGGCAGGCATGGCAGGCAGGCATGGCAGGCAGGCAGGCAGGCAGGCAGGCAGGCAGGCAGGCAGGCAGGCAGGCAGGCAGGCAGGCAGGCAGGCATGGCAGGCAGGCAGGTATGGCAGGCAGGCAGGCAGGTATGGCAGGCAGGCAGGTATGGCAGGCAGGCAGGCATGGCAGGCAGGCAGGCAGGCAGGCAGGCAGGCATGGCAGGCAACCATGGCAGGCAGACTACAAGCTTTATAATTTCAATGAGAGCCCCTCATAAACAGAGCCACGCGTGGGTCGGGTCGGCGTTCGATGCCTATATCAAGGCCTTGCTTTAAACAACGTAGCTCTCAAAAAATGCTTCCTGCCTACTATAGGTATCGAAGCGCTGATTGCAATACAACTCCCACGGTAAAAGAAGACATTTTTCAAGCATGCGCTTTTATCTAGAATTGACTATACATTTTGCGAAGAGGCTGCAAGCAGCTTTAAAATTGTCTTCAGACAGCGAAAAGAATAAACTCTGACTTGACAGACCAAAAAACCTGTTTCTTTTTTTCGTGCGTGGCGTCTGTTCTTTCGACATCCTTTGCCTTTTAACGGAAGAGCGTCAGTACCCCATGCCGAAAAAATTGGTCGGGCATCGGCGCGTTGGCGCTAGCGCCGGAATTTCAAAACTGGAATCCGAAGCGGCAGGGCACTGAATCACATCGACCGGCTTCACCGCGCACCGGACGGCGGCTCGCTGCTGCAGCGTATGCGCTCGCACCCGCGCTCACGAATGGGCGCGGCGCTGCTCGAGTATGAGCAATTGACCCAAGGCCCACCCCCCTACGGCTCCTGCGCGCCCTGGCCTGCTGCCTCGGAGGTACAGCGAGAAATCGTCGGCATCGCGGGAAAGCGGAGCACACCCCTCTGCGCTGTGCAGCAGCTGGCCAGAGCCGTCATACACGAGGAGCTCCAGGACCATCTCCTCGTGTACACCGACGGCTCAGTGGCCCGCGACAGCTGCTCCCTTGCTGCGGCGGCCACCATCCCCGCCCTGCGACTGCACAGCTAGCAACACGCAACCTTCCTGGGCTCCTCCACCACGGCGGAGTTGATGGGGATCCGGCTCGGGCTGGACCTGCTGCTCACCCTCGGCCCTCCGCCGCCCAGGAGTGCTCTGCTGTGCGACTCCCGCGCCGCCCTCAGCCGCCTGCAATCTAACGGCCGCGGTACCCCACTTGTGCGGGAAATTCGCTCGCGCATCGAGCGCCTCGCGCAGAGAGGTTGTGCCGTGCGTGCACAGTGGGTGCCCGGTCACTGCGGCATCGCCGGCAACGAAGAAGCTGACGACCTCGCGACCGCTGCACACCAACTACCTGCCAGCGATCTGCCCCTTGCGCTGGAGGACGTGCGTGCGGCCATTCACGACCATCTCCGAAAGCAGCACCCCGACCCACGCATCGCGGGAGGTGAGTGCATCGACAGTGTCACCGGCTGTCGCGCACTTACACGGTCGCAACGTGCAATGATCCTCCGCGCGCGCATTGGCGGCGTGTGGCCCGGGGAACGACGGGTGCGGCACGGAATCGCGATGAGTGATGTGTGTGACGGATGCGGTGCAGTGGAAACACTAGAACATCTGCGCCTTCGCTGCTCCGCGTTCGCCGATGCTCGTCGCGATATGCTCGCGGCCTATAGGGCGCAGGGCATACTACCAGACTCCATCAAGACGCTATTGTGGCCGCAGGGCAGTGCGCGCACTCGTGAGAGACCTTTGGTGAGCCTCTGTGCATTCCTCGAACACACGGGCTTGACGTCTCGTCTGTTCTCCGTCAGGTAGTTACACGCAGTGACCGAACGCTCCGCGAGTTCTACCTTGAACGATTAATAACTGGACGCCCCACTCCAGTTGTAACCTACACAGTGCTGTGCGCGTGTGTGATTTAATTCCTCTAAACTGAACTAATCACGCGCACAACCTGGACACACTACTTATTGTGTAAATAGTTTGTACATATTACTTCTCCCCCTGTCCTCTATTCCTGTCCCCTCACCTCTTTCATTTCATTTCTCCATTCTGCCTGCTGTCCTTTATTTCCGCTGCCCCAGCTCAGGTGCTTCAGTATCGATGGCAGATGCCGGGGCTAGCAAAAATCTTTTCCTTCCTTTTTACTATTATTTTTAATAAAACCACTACCACCACCAATCCGAAGCGGCAGGAGCAACAGGTCTCTCCGACAACCTAGGTGATCTACCTACGTCCCGTGTCCTTGTGGCGTCATCACAATCAGCCTCCCGTGTGAGGTGGCGGTTAAATTTTTCATTAGCCGTGAGAGCTTGCTCAGGGAACAACAACCTGAATTTCACAATACGCACCTGTGGCAACAGCCACCGTCAGACGGCGGTTGCGCATATCTTAACCTCTGTACCACAGCGCCTGGAGGGGTGCGAGGACTCCAAGTGACCAATGAATATAGAGTCTAAAATTACAAATTATGCATATATGGGCGTTAACCCAATAATGCGATCGCGACAATTTCTTTAGGCGAAGCCCAAGTGTTCGCACCTTGTTTTTCAACGCAACAGCGTTAACGCTTGCATACTGCAGAACATCGGACATCGTTGTCAGCGGCGGCGCTGTGAACGAAAAGTCCCCAGAGGGGCAACCAAGGTGGGCCTCCTTGGTCACGGGACCTTGTGTGGTGATCACAATCAACCTACCGGATTGTGAGCAACCTGACCACCGTGGCAGGCGGCTGTTAAGTTAAATATTGGTCGCTAGAAGCTGCTCGGGAAAATCAACTTGGGTCTAACAAGACCCACCAGTGACAGCACCGGTCATCGCAGGACTGTGGCGCATCACTTAACGGCTGAACCACTGCGCCAAGAGTGTATGAGGATTCCCAGCAGTATATGAATGTCAAGTCGAGAACTTCCAATTTCACATATATACGCATAAACCCAATAACGCTACACCGTCATACACTTAAGGATGATCTTAAATGTCCCCTCCAGTTCTTTTTGCGCTACTTTTTTTTTCAAAATTTAATACGTACCAGCTTAAATATCCACTTTACTCTATAAAACTTGTTTCATACAAGAACAGCACTGTGTATATTGGAAGCGCTATGTAACAAAAAAAAAAGAATTGAAGCATGCAAGAAACGCTGCTCGGTAATTGTAAATTTGGCTGCAGCTTTATCTCGGTTATTTTAGAAACTGCAAACAAATTATTCGTAGCAATTTTATCTTTGAAACATCACTTCATAACGTGGCGTTTACAAGGTTAATAAACATAGACATTAATAGATGGCAGAGAAAACTACTCAACGTACTGGCTAAATCTCGTCACCTGGGATCCCCAGATTACAAAGAGGCAGTTATTAACGATAAATTCATTGGTTACAATTTTCAGCCAAACGTTTGAAACGCTGGAATGTGTTCTGTGACTCTGTGCTGCGGGCCTGCCCTACCGAAAGTGTTCGCCGTATAAGTATGCGTGATGACGAACTAATGTCATAACTTCGCGTAATGTCATCAGTTCGCGACGACGCTTTCCGCGCACCATTTCCCTGTGAATTAAATAACTCGGGCCACTAAACTCCGTGCACACAATTAGTTGTCGGATCTCTTGCCTGCTGTCCAAGGTTGCGCACGTTTTCTCCGCGCGGCATCAGGGCGTTGCAACCGCGAAGGTAATCGGGGACTAGGCGGTCGAAATTGCGCCTTTGCTATCTCCATGACCTTCTAGCTAAGGGTATAGCGACAGCCGCCATTAGAAAATCAAAAAAAACACATCCGACTGCACTCTTAATCACTCCGGGGATGTGTGTGTTAAAGGGCAAGGAGGCTCGGGCAAGGATGGACGAGGCCTCGGGTGGCAGTTGCAATTAAGGGTGGAGCAGCTCGTCGATGCGGCACGAATTCAATCAGCGACACGTCGGGCTGCGTTTACGCCTCCGGACTCCGGATTCCCGGCGAGCATCCATTAACGCTATTCTAGCGATACTGAACCCCGAAATTCAGTTACGTTCTCGTTCGCGTTAGCGACGAACAGTCTCTCGTGTAGGTGCGAGAATGAAGAACAGTGGCATACGCACATAAGCACCTTTAATGTGTTATGAGTGGTGCGGCGGGGAGAAGCTGAACTTTATTTTCGGAGAAACAAGGCGAGAGAAACTTTAAAAAGGCAAAGGAAAGACAGAGCCTTGATGCTCGTGTATGTCTACAGCGAGCGGGAGCAGCGGAAGTTTCGGCACCTTCTCTTTTCGAGGATCATTACGCTCTTAATGAGAAATCACGGGCATTTTACGCTCACAACGCACCTCCTTTATAGCGGTTGCCCTTTCGTGGTCCTCTTTGGCGTATGCGGTGCGCGGACCATCGGCAACTAAGTTTCTGACTTGTTTTTCTGGATCAATAAATAGGAGGATTATACAAAGAACTGCTTCTTCCACGTTACTTGTTCCACGAAGATTGTTCCTTGATCCAAGTTTCTCGAAGATTTAGCCTTTTTAAATATCGCTAATACTGCGCTCGCTCTTGTGAGGAAGTAATCTTTGGAGGGCCGAGTTGTGAACTTTAGGAGGTGGACTTTATTGGTCCGCTTTTGTTCCTAGTGTAACTTATAGTGGCCGAGGACATTAGACTCTTGAGGCATTAATTATTAACCTGGCTCACTGAGCATGCCCAATTTCATCGCTGGCTTACTTCAGCCTTATAGAGACACAGCACAATATACACCGCATCAATGTGACTTGGTTCCCGTAGCTTCCGTATTGAATGTATATGCTGCCTGTCCATACGTTGCAGCGCGCGCTTTCAATGTCTTCAAATTTCTCGAGACGTTTCTAAGAGCACTGGAAGTTCCCAAGAGGCCCTTGCTACAAAAAGTTTGCAATCATATGTCACTGTGGTTGCTAAGGCAACATGGGCCTGGCCGGAGCAGTTAACTCATGTGTTCTCGAGAGAACTTCTATAGCGATAGTCATGTATCTTGCGATATGTAGCATCGAAAGGAGTGAAAGGAGGCAATCCGTGGGATGTCGAATCCACTTGCGTTCACATATGCTGGCAACCTTTAATAGATGGCATGCTAATATCTCACCGGAAGAGAAGTGTAAAACCTCTGCACGCGGTATAAGTACCGTGTGACCGCCATATGTTTGAGAGGAAAAGTAATTTGATCTAAACGTGTCCGTAGACTAATTCGACGCCCACGAGTTGCCTTTTAATGGGGAATTCCTTTGCACAACCCTATGG
The DNA here is from genome assembly GCA_030143305.2 of Amblyomma americanum. Taxonomy (NCBI): domain Eukaryota; kingdom Metazoa; phylum Arthropoda; class Arachnida; order Ixodida; family Ixodidae; genus Amblyomma; species Amblyomma americanum. The sequence goes on from JARKHS020028796.1 coordinate 136,939, forward strand.
TTAAACAGGAAAATAAATTTTTTTCATTCAACATCAGTATCAAAATTGGGCCATACATATTCTTTTAAATCTTATGGCGCATTCGTTGCCGAGATTGCGTTTTAAACCGCGCATAGTTATTTTACAGCAGGAATAGGGAAAAATCTAATAATTAAGAAAAACAGATAATGGCTGACAGAGATTTGTGCTCGATGATCACCAAAAGCTTCTGAGGCTCTTGTGAGTGACGATTCCCGCCATCTCTGTGCAGTAGTTTCCTACCAAGCCTTTTTATTTCCCTCTATGCTTTCAAAACTTTTCAGTGTCTGTTATGCTTCCTTTTGAAGTAAATTACAATTTCGTGCACTGGCGCTCCTTGTGTGCAGTAATCTGGCTTATCAACACTCCTCGGGCAAAAAAGTGCGCGTGTCATACACATAACTGTGCGATTATGTGAAACGTGGTTCGGTCTCTCTATATAGAGTTTGTAGTTTGTGGATCATAGAAGGGGGCCTCACTCGCACGTCATAAGTATCAGGGGTTTGGCAGAAAACGTTGCAATATATGACGTTAACAATTGGGCTAAGGCTAAGTGAATGATAGATGAGTCTACGAATACTTCTTGAACACCACCGACACCGAGAATACGCCTACTCTTCTCGATCTTCCGGTGCTCTCTATACATTAACAATGATGAGCTGAGATATGCTGAGATGAGCTGAGGTATACATTAGGCAGTGATAAGCGTAGAATATTCGCATCAATCGGATAAATTTCAATTTTTAAGGCTAGATTCAGCCAGACGATTCCAATAGCGTCCTAAAATATGTTATATTCCACACATAATAATAACTAAATCTATGTTATTAGGCATGGCTGAAGGCCTACCTTAATGAGCGGCAACCATTTTTATTTCTTTTGTTTATTTTGGAGGGATTGTAAGGCTTTGTCGATACTCTTTGTTGTCATCGTAGCGTTGTATGCTGTTGCACTTAACACTGTGGAAACAACCACACCACACGTAATCAGCGGCTTGAGAAGCTTCCGAACATTCTTGCTGTAACCTACAGAGTCACGCTTTCAATCTTCGAACGATAAGCATATTCACCTCGCGCTCACAATTTCATCTGATGCGATAACAAACGGCGCTATAACGGTAACTGTTCAAAGTAAAGTGAAGAATCGTGTGTTCGAGCATCTCAGTACAGTAGGAAAAAAAACCTGACATCTTTCAAACAGGCAAAACGGCCGTAAAAGTTGGAGTCGAAAGTCGCAACTAGCTATAAGGCAACGTAAAAACCTGTGAGCAGTTGGTGCCTCAAACTTTTCGTCGCTTTGAGCATTGCGATCCATCTCGTCCAGTCACTTAGCCTCGCTACCAATTACGATGTGCACTTAGAACGCAATGCGAATATGATTTGTATGACGTTGGCAAATCGATTGTGGAAAGTTTCTCATGTTTGTGCTGCCTCAGTTCTAATGCTAAATTTTTTTTTTTGCAGAGAGAGCCATCAAACTATTACTGCGAAACATGAATGAAATACGCACATCTGCACGAAAAACGGCGCCGAGGACGTACACTGCACCGAGGAGCGCACTTTGTCCTTAATCCCGTAGCTTGGCTTTAGGGCTCAAAAGGCAGTAGTGCATAGATGCTGAAGGATTTGTTTTCTCTGTAGATTGCTGTCAGGTTTGAAGTTTAATTTTAGCCCGCTATTAGTTACGACTATTCTACTTTTTTCTATTTTGTGGAACTTAATGTTGTAAGCTTAATTGCACGCTGCATGTTAGAGGTGGCTTAGAGCAGCCTATTAGTTCTTTGTGAATCATACAAATTTCAACTTTCTTGTTTTAACAGATCTCGAAAAAAACGTTTGACACATGCATCCTGCTCCCCTGTGTAAATATCTGAAAAAAATAGTGCATGTGTCGCACTGACAGCCGCTTCAGAGAAAAAAATAATGTTTATCATCTGATTTGAACTTGGTGTAGGCATACAAACAAAAAATTGAAGGACTTTCCAAAACCTACCTTATTTGACAAAATAATCAAGATATGTCCGTGCTACATTCGTTAGCAGTTGGCATTCGCGCAACAGACATCGATATGCCTGCAGTAGTCTAATTTCCATTTTGAAAACGCGAGTAGAAATTTCAAGGCTAGAAAAGGAGATAAAATAGACACACTGACGCTCATTGTTGTCGGTTGTGTTATCCTGTTCTGGGTCTCTTTTCTTCCAAGCTGTGAAGGCGAAAATATTTGTAGAAAATTGTTCGTTCTGTGCCGAGCATTAACTTTATGGTGATTCTTCCTTCCATGGAAACAAGATTCTACGGAAAGTACATCTGTTTCCTGCAAGGAGAAGTATTAAAAACTAAAATTAAATAGCGGTATAAGAAGACGGAAGGCTACTGGAAGGGTAGTGTCATTAGAAGAAGTGCACGCACTAAGCACTTTGTAACATCTCCATCCCTCATATGTCCAAAAATCTAACGAAGAACACTTTTCTATGCGTGCGTGTGTGTACTGCCAACAAAGCTGAATTGACTATTGCAGAGACGAAGTGAGTACTTGATCAATCGAACTACGAGTCGTCCTAGATTGTTTTGAAGTAAAACGAACGGAAGAGAGATATAGCGAGGAAAAACCATCGCACTCAGAAATAAAAAGGCAAAGGAAACTGACGCAAGCTGCTTTGGGTCGCCATGGAGCACAAAGTGCAAAACGGGAAGCGCCTATTATTAGATCATTCTCCGTGTTCCAGACCCGGTGCTAACGGCATGGGGATAATTTACATCGCAAATCACATCGTTGTCCCTTATTTAGCGAAAAAAGACACAGGCCGCGACGTGTTTGCTATCGCGACTGATGACCAGAGGAATATCAGTTTTACTTCGGCGCGGAAAAAATACTCAGATACACAGGAAAACAGTTCATACACGATGAAAAATTTCTTACGCCAGCTATTTCCTCCCCTTTACTCCCCCACCCCCACCCTGATTCTTCCTATGGCCGTTCCTCGCTACTTATGTTCTATGGTCCGCAGGAGATTTCGACATCGCATAGCCCAATCATACCCAGCAATTCTGGACAAAAATATTTTTCAGCGTGAAATCGTTTAGGAACTCAATTTTTGCATATATTTTCACTATAGCAATCAATATATCCGCTGATCACCCGATGGCAGTCTTGTATTTTTGATTCACGTTTATGCTATCGTCAAAAGCGTTCCACATTTGCTTTCTATGGCAGTCTTAACTGTTCGTTGCGATGAATGGAAACACTTTAAAAGAAAGATTTTGTATATGTCGTAATGATGAGCCATTGCATTCAATATTTCTACAATGGTTACTTAGAATTTTTCAATTTGCAAATTTTTTGCCCGAGAAAGCTAGACTTTTTTGCTTTTTGCCCTCGTTCCGCTGGTTATTCATCTTTTGTCCTACCCTCAGCCGCAGGGTGATGTCATGGTTGAGTAGCGAGGATGATGCCTGAAAGTTTAATGAGATGTACTCTACGCTGCGATGTGTTCTTAAATTTAGCACCGCATGACATCATTCCAGTTTCGTCTGCGAAAGGCTAAAGATGTCTGATGCGTGGTAATATTTTCCGAAGTTTTAGAGGAGACTATTCTTCAAGACGGGGTGGCAGAAAAGATAAGTTTATTTCTGAGATATATCTGAAGAAAATCAAACTGCGCCAAATAGAAGGAAGGAAACATGGTGATTAAGGATTTTCCAGGACACATTGCCTTCTTCCACACGATGATTACGCAGCGATTCAGTGCTTATTCTTACGTGGCAGCAGCCCGACGAAAAGACGATTACTTGACAGATGTTGATGGCTTGATTAAATGTCTGCGGGCATACCGCGAGCGCTCCTGCCCACGCCACTACCAGCTTCGTCTTGCTCTAGTCCGTGATGTGACCCGGGGACAGCGAGCGCTGGCACCGATCGCGAACTACAAGAAAGGTGTTCACTATGTGAAGCACGGTATAGAGATGGGCGTGAAGGATTGGTTGATCGGAGAAAGGAAGACGGTCCAGTGCTTGCCGCCACGGTGGATGAGGGGATCGGATGACGTGGGCTGGCCCAAGGAGCTTCCGGGCCACAGGTCACTTGGAGCCGACGGCCGAGGCCCATGGACGCATCGAACGGCATGGGCAAGGAGGCTGTGATCGAACATGAAGGCGGCTTTTGAGGTCGTTGGGGTCATACGGTATGGTTGTTGTGACGTCGTCAGTACGTCGTGTCTTCTGGTCGGAGCGGGGGACGGGGCTGGGGTGAACTCAATGATCTATTCCGTTCTGGCGGGCTGGGGCTCAGCCAAGCGTTGGGACAAGAACACAAGGCTGAATTCCGCGACAGACACAGGACGCCGAAGCCTCAAGATGAGCATGGTGATGCTACCCTGAACATCGCACCCAATGTTACCGGACGGCAGCCTGATGAAAATATGAAGACATTAAAAATGGGGATGGCATGGTTTAATGACTGCAGGCCTAGCGCGAGCGCTGGTGCGAGCGTCATTAGCAGCCTCGGCTTCTTCTATTCCATGACAGTATTTCTTAACTCCATAAACGGTATTTTTGATATTTAATAAAGGTATAGATAGGCATTTCTTATGTTATGGACATTTAAAACGGTTAATGGCATGAATTTGGTCTTTTCTAAAGAAGCTCCCGGAAAACCAGCCTCTATTTCGGTTGATTTAACTCTAGCGTTTCTCAGATGCGATTGCCAGTTACCATAGTCAATGAAGAATACGGGGAGAAAAAAATTTGGGGGGGGTGTAGTTAAGCTCGTTCTTAAGAGTATGATGCGATGGCATAGTATGTTAAGTCCAATATCTTCAGAATGTCATTCTCCATTCTACACTTAAAGGGCAATTGCACCAGATTTTGAGAATTTCGTGATGTTCAAAGATTCAAATCTGTATGGGTTGTAGGTAAAGCATCTGAAACGTTCATGCATTGACATTTAAAATAGCGACGTAACGATGATTTAAATTCGCGCTTCTTGGTAGTGCGAGGAAGCTCACTGTGAGGTCACGGATGGTGTGATTTCAAATTACTGCTGTTGTCAGCTGCACCCCGCACTCCCTTTTCGGACGCTGAGAAACGACGCTTTGTGGATTTTGCGTAGGTTTTTTTTTTTGCTTTAAAGCAGGCGTTTATGCGTTGGAACTGTACCGATACTTTCAATTACGTCATCATGCGCCCCCACTTGGCGTTGTGCCTGCGGAGATGATTGAAGGGAGTCACAATTTTAATCGGCGATTACGTCACAGTTTCAAATGCTTGTCCAAAAAGACCGCATGCTTACCTGAAATTTTCAATCAGTCGACCCTTTTAAGCTGGTTGATTTGTAAAACCTGCAGTTGTCATTTAACATTAACAGAACTTTGGGAGTCCTGATACCTCTTCTGGCGCAGTGTTACAGCGGTTAAGCTACATGCCACTGCCCTGCGATGGCAGGAGCTCCCAGCGGTGGACTTCCTGCGACCTAAGTAAATCTTTTCGAGCGAAGAATCATTAATTTAACGGCCACTTGCCGCGATAGGCAGTTTGTAATGACGCCGCAACGGCACGGGACCTAGGCTGTCCACCTTTCTCCTAGTTGCTCTCTGGTTACCGCCTGCGAGAGTCGGGGTCTTGATTTTTTCCTCAAAACGCCGACGTCAATTACGTCGACTATGCGGACACCGGATTCTCTGGAGGACTTGGCTGCTAACGCGAGAGCGTAAAATCCGTGCATTACTTACATCTGTGAAAACAAAATGGCGTCACGGGTGGTTTACGAGTGTGCCGTGCCAGATTAAACTTAAAAAGAAACAATGACACGAAGTTGCCCTCCCCTTCCCCTCACGCACGCAAGCCTCCATGCAAGCGCACACAACACACACACAGGCATGCACAAAGAAAACAACCGTAAATGGTCATAATTACAGCAGTACCTTCTGCAGTACTGTTACTAGCCAGCTTAAGGAAATTAATGAGGAACATAATCGCGCTTTAAGTTAAACAGCGACGCAGCTAAGACGGCACTTTCCTGTTAAATGAACGGTTGGTAGTGTACACATGTTTCGTATTCGTTCTTGTACTGTGTTAGTTGCCCAGTCGTTTCTTTAGCATCATCCACCAAATCTCCCAGTAATTCCTTATTCAGGTAAGTGAGTTTGAAGGCTCGTATGAAAGATAAAAATTAGCTTAAGGAATAGCTGTGGTGAACCAAATTAGGATGGCTTAGTTTATGGAGGTCTAACGTCCCGAAGCGACCCAGGCTATGAGAGACGCCGTAGTGGAGGGCTCCGGGAATTTCGACCACCAGGGGGTTCTTTAACGTGCACTGACTTCGCACAGTATACGGGCCTCTAAAATTTCGCCTCTATTGAAATTCGACCTCCGCGGCCGGGATCGAGCCCGCGTCTTTCGGGCCAGCAGCCGAGCGCCATAACCACTCTGCCACCGCGGCGGCTGCGTAAAATTAGGAGCAGGTCAGGTTAATGACTCTCCTAGATGTATGCAGAATGCATCTGTGCGGAACTTCTTCACCTCTCAACTTTTCCTACTGGTTTTTGCTAGAGTTGAGCGTTACCTATTTTTGTATAATACTTACTGACTACTATTTTCACACAACCTATGCTCAAAGTTAGCAGAAGCTATGTCAATCATTGTTAGAGATGTTAAATAATAACGGTAAGTTAAAAATTGTGCTCATGCTCTCTTCCTGAAGCAAGCTTGTTGATCAAGAAATAAGTGACGTAGAAGGCGTTTCAGCAAACAATCTGCTGCTCCTCTTTCCTTTCTCTGCCTTCGTAGTTTGTGCAGCATGTCATCTTTAACCGCCATCGTTACCTCAAGAAATGCTCAGACCTTGGGGCTTTCGAAACGTTCGAAAACCCATCCCCAGCTGCATCCATCGTCTTAAAACGTTTGCCGTCGCTTTACGCCCCGAAAAAAAGCCCCAGTTCTAACCTTCAGCTCGCCTCTCCATCGGAACCTGTAAGGCCCACGCCCGGTGCACGATAGTACCACTCTCCGAGAGGGATGCTGGAAGTGACAGCTTACATCCTAGTCACGTTTCCGGTCGCGTTCTCTGCGCCAAAGACTCGCAACCGAAGACCAGATCGATAACTTGGTTTAACGTGCTAGAGGTGAAAGAACAGGAGCGAAAGGTTAAGAGATTGCTTCTATTTTTTATTTCTGAAAGAAACATATTAAATTTTTTTTCAGTGCGGCGATCGGAATTCTTCGAGTGGACGCGGCGTACGAAAGACTACAACATCAGTGAAATCAGATGAGGAAAGTCAGCAATATTGTTCCGAGAAAATAAAAAAGGAAACGACATAATGTCCTTCACTCCCTTCGTTTTAAACATTTCTGCTTCAACTTTAGTTTTTAAGTGCTCTGGGGACGCGAAAAAAGTAAGTGGGTTCGCTTCAACGTCTATAATTGAGGCTTAGCAATCGGCAAATCGCAAAGATGTTTGCAAGCACAAAAATTAAGTGAGAGCTGTAAAATACTATATTCAAGAAGATAGGGCCAAAAACTGCCCTGCAATAATTTTAGACGAAATAAACAGTTCTTTAAGCATGGCATGCTTGAACTCCCATTCTGCACAATCACAGTCGAATGTCTTCTCTATATTTCAACGAAATTTAATTTTAAGACAACGCTGAAAAGGACCCCAAACGCTTCTTCAGAAATAATTTCATATTCTTGAGAATACAATATTCTAAACCATTAAAAGAAACATTTGAACCAACTCCGGCAGAAAACGGGAACCTCCAATTTCGGATCCCTCAGAGAGCTCGCTCATTGCAATGTTTTAGTGCAGAAATGATTTTAACTCCCATTATCGAAAGAATAAGGCGAACATCGTCTGGGAACCGTGGCCATCTCAGAGCCGAACATCAGGGCGAACATTAAAGACAACATGAAGCTGGACGTGGCGCAGAACTTTTCTGCAACGTTTCTGAATTTTAGGTCGCAGTGGTAGCGAACAGAAAAAATAACTTTTTAAATTACAGCGCCGAACAGGATTTAAAACACAGGTGTCACGAAAAGAAAAGCTTCATGTTCCCAAGCTTTTCACAGTTTAGTCCTCGCTACGCCATTCTCGTGCTATGTATTCGAGGTCATGCACTTTTCTGCGTTAGTTCTACGATGAGAACTTCTGCTGCGGCCACCGATGAGCAAGGGCGAGCTAGCCCGATTCAGGTCAAAGAGCGACAACAGACAGAGACGCATAACAGGCCGCCCAGGGCTGAAACGAAGCGGCTGAACTCGGCGACCCGTACAGCCCGAAAAGCCGCCAAGGAAGCTGAGAGCAATGTGAAAAAAAGAAACGCGGATGATGGCAGAGGCTCCAGAATTAAAAAAAAAGAAACCACAAGACCATGTATGCTTCCTAGTAGTCTAAAACAAGTAAAATAGCAGCATCAAATGACCTGGACAATAGCTGAGTGTGGATGCAACCATATATAAGCCGCCGTAGACGCGCTACTAATGTCTTGCTGTGTGGTTTTGTGGCTGCTTGTGGCTGCTGGACTATGGCCCTGGCAACACTCCCTGTGGTGCAACCTGGACCATCAATACAGTCGCCTTCACTGCATCGACCGACCTTTGATGTTCTCATTAAACCTAACCTAATAGGCGTGACCGCACTTTTCCTCACCAGATTTGCCTAGATGTAGCGCACAAAAACTACTGCTATACAAAATGAGATGCTCTAGCAGTCTCATGCGCTAAGGATATTGCGTGCTCTAAAAGCTAAAGCAATTACTATATAGCTGCAGTCATTCTAGAAAATTGGAAAACAGACAAAGGCGACATTAAATCGGCGACAGGACTGGAGCACCGGCCCGGAAAAGTTAGCACTTGATCTCTGTCGCCGACCTAGCTTCGACATTACCTGATATGATATAAGCGCTAAAATTTCTAAGACACGCGGCCTCATGATGGAGATCTTGTGTTTGTTTTGGTACACGGGAGTGCTTTGCGCTGAAGTTTTCAGCTTTCTTATCACACTCATTTAGAATAGCCGGTCGCGTTAATTACCTTTCTTAAATCCTCAGCATTATGTGAGAACACCTTCTCCTTCTATTCAATATATTTACATTTGAGATAAATTACATTTTGAGATAAATTACAGTCCTCCGCCTAATAAATTGCACTAAGAAATTTTTACTTAACCCAACCTAATATATTATAAGCGGCAGCCTTACAAACGCAACATGCCACAACGGGACTTAATTTTGTATGGCGTTATCTGTAACATTAATTTAGGGACTTGATATATCACTGGATTTCATTTTATTCATACTTCCCCCAATTTAGCGCAGGGAAAAGTATATCACTTTACTGGAAGGATATAAACATCGTTATCATGTACCAGTAAGAATTTTTTATAGATAGGCTACCACTACATTCTGCGCAGTTGTATCTAAAGAGAAATGAACGCTCTTCGGCACCCCTGAAGTGTTTTTTAATGTTCTCTCTGAACTCTACATAAGTAACCACAAAGAAGCCGCAACGGTGGGATAAGGCGTATTCAGTCATATCCGCTTCATGCTACGTAAAACAGTGTGCGACGTAAATGCCCCTTACTCCTAATCGTTTTTCATATGCAATGTACTTGTCTGTTAAAGAAAAAAAAGTTTTTGTGCTAAGCTAAGCACATTGCTCAACGAGAAAGGCTAGTGGTTATTCTTTTGCTACTGCTGTTGTTCTTGTTGTACACCTCAGTAAACGTGGCATATACCCGGGCGGGTGATTTCGCCAAAGTTTTCTGGTCCGAGCCAAGAAGAATCACTACTGCTACTTCTGCCACTTCCTCACTGTCTCTTTTCTTGGCTTCGTCTACTACAGTTAAGCTGTCTATAGTGTGGCTAGCTTCAGAAAGAGGCTTTGGTGAGCCCAGACGCGCCGCATCACATAAACAGATCTCGCTGTAAAAGCGAACAAAAAGTGTTGCAAACACTGTCTTGGTCGCTCAGGAAGAGTCTCTTTCTTCTATTTGGACGAAGGTGCAATTTCTCTTGTTCATTTATATAGTTAACTCCGCAGTGACTGTAGTTTATAAATCTCTAGTTGGCTGTACTAGCATAGTGTGGAGATTTCGCTTGCAAAAAGAAAAAAGCTTAGCGAAAAAATTCGCCGGTTTTCTCGCCACTTGATTCTGAACCACGCAGTTCCGATTTTCGTGCTAGCAATCCTCCCGGCACATTGGTTTGCTTGCTCGCTGCCCTTACTTCTACTTCACCTCACGTCACAGCGAAAGGGGATACCGGCGACAGGATTGCCCGAGAGCGGCTTGGCTCAGAAACAGAAAGCGGTGGCGGCCTGACAAGCAATAAGAAACCGTCGGTGCAGCAGCAACCGAGCATCGCACGGAGCACACAGGATCCCTCCGCGGTTCCCACTGATCCGTGTCTCTCCCTTCGTTTAGGCAATTTTCTCGTTCTGCCTCTTTCGCGGGTCTGGTGTCTCGTCTCTTGCGTGGTGAGCGCAGCCTGCCTCGCAGGTTCATCTGGTATTTGCTTCGGTGTCGCCGCTGTTTGTGCCACCGTGCACCACGCTCGGACGAATCGCATAGCACGGACCCCGGTGATCCCAATGACGAAGGGCTCGTCTATCCACTTGAGCCTCCGAGGAATAGGGGACCGACGCATCGGGGAAGAGAAAGCGAAGCCGAGCGGGCAGAAATCAACGCCGAACAGATCGGCCCTGCGTCGTGGCCTCAGTGTTGAAGAGCAGCTGGCTGGCCCAGCCAACGTTGGAGACGAGAACGTCAGTGGTTGCTAAGGCTATACCTTTCTCACTTTTGTTTACCACAGCCCCAAAAAACGGTTGGCAATTCCATCGTTTGAAATTCGCTTCAAGTGCTGAATGAGTAACGGCTTTAAAGCGCTTAGCATTCTAGAGACGGAGTTGGGGTGTACGAAGTGGGCATAGATTCTTGGGATCTGCAGTAATTAGATGCTCCTTTAAAAAGAAGCCTTTTAAAAAAGAATACGGAGCATTACGGGTAAGAAGACGAGATAGGAAAAACAAAGGAAAGGTTTATAAAAGCCCATTTACTGCAATAGGTGTGAGTTATGACTGTGGGCAAAGCGTGGCGCAACGTGTCTAATGTTGTGTTCATTTATTATATCAACTAACCCAACAGCCGAAATTTTTTGTGTGTTTCTAACGCGAAACATCAAAATTACGTCGCCAGTTTTGTGATATCGATAAAAAATGCTGCCAGAAAATCCTTAGTAATTTCACTTTTGACTCTAATAAAAGCAGAGAATTGTTACACAATAAAGGCATATGTGGCATTTCCGTAGACATTACAGTGCAGATTAACTGCAGTGAAAAATTCGGACTTGCGGTATGCAAGGCTACGGTGTGTACTGTAGATATTAGTTGCAGATTTGAGAGCATAGGCATCATGGAGGGAAGAATAAAAACTTCTTTCACTGCACTAGAAAACTGTAACAAGCAGCAGAACGCGAGTATTGTTGATTTGATCTTCGAGGTAGTGATACGACACAGATTGTCCGGTATGTAAGCCCTAAAATTTCTCAGTGTTGTACCTGCTTTTCAGAGAATATATTTCCTCTTAAAAATTTGAAAATTTAGAGTGTGTTCGGGAAAGCACAAATCAATGCAAGGAATATCATGCACTAGTTCTGCAGTGGTAAATTTGTATATGAGCAATAACTCATGTTTGAGCATCTTGTGCGCGTGACGACCGTGTGATGTTGGGCAGGTTGTTAGAAATTTGATAGAATAATCAGAAAATAGCCGTTGCTTCATATTGTGTGCTATGTCAGGACACTGTTCCTTGGCATGGTCTGAAAACTTCGAGGAAAATGCCTGAAAACATGCTTGATTTCTTAAGGTGACAAAGCTTGAAACCACCGCGCGTGACAAGACGTGGACGAAACGAAGAGAAAGCGTCTACATTTTTTTTCGGTGCGGTCTTATAAAATTAGGATTATGGCTTTCCTTTATACCTCTTTGTTTGCCGCGAATAATCACTGAGGACCGAATGACAACCCGAGCGGATAAGATGTATAAAAACTGTGTGGGTAAACGATTCAGTTGTCCGAAACTCGTTACTGTCATACGCGAGACGTGCAGCTGAATATGTGACAGCAATTGTCAGCTATATAAAAGAGCTCTTTGATTTATTATAAAAATTTTGAAATTTTTTCGCACTCGATAAAGCCGGCAGCACTTTTATTTCTTTATAAAACCAAAGAGACTCAGCATTGGGCTTATCTGGTGAAGCAGTCAAGTTCGACATAAATTACACGGCCATTTCACGAATCTGGCATAGATTAGAGGACAGAATGCATTTTTTACAGAACATTTATAAATGATACGTTCACAGACGCATCACCCTTGTAAAGTAAACGTACTACTGGGTTTTTTGAGTAGTGCACACTGTTTAAAGAAAGCCCACTTTTATTCTATTTCAACAACGCAACTCACCGCTGCGTACTAAAAAAGAAGTTCCCCTCTAGGTGGGCTTTTAAAAAAATGAAACTGAGTGGTGGCTCACGATTAGCCTGCTTCCGACCGGAAGATTAGATTTAGCGAACATGTTCTTTTTAACCACAGCTGTATACTTCCTGGCGGAAGTGCCGTGGTAAGAATGTAGCGACATTCGCCGGTAGACCCGAGTTTCGTTTGTAACACCTGTATCATCTGGTCTGTTTTGCAGCCGGCAAGAAAAGAAAACTTTTGGAGCATACTGCACTGCAGGTGTTTGTGGCAGAAAGGAACTGATCTGAAACGGGTGTATTTTTTATGTGCTTCTAGATTATCTTCTAGAACGAAGACTGCAAACTCCGAGTTAGACATAAGCTTCCTGTGTTTGATTAGACAGAACACCAGTACGTGGGCTTGTTGGACAAAATACAAAAAGTAGACAATGAGTAAATAAGAATACTAAGTGATATTGCCAGCGAGAACGCTGCTTAAATAACGGCTTGGATATTCGGTACATGGTATGCTTAGCGATGACTTAGAAGAAAGGGTTTTTGTGTCCTTGTCCTAATCCGGGCTCATTTTTTACTCGTATACCTAACTGCGCCCCGAGGGCATTATTCCGCTGGGTATTTACAGAAATCGCGAAAAATAAGGAAAGCAAAATAAAAAGTGGAAAATTGTCACGGTTTTAACTTTGTTTAACCTGTTATAGTACGAATGCACTGCCTTTGGACCTTAACTGATTGCCTTTGGTCCAAATCGACCAAGGTCAAATTTCAGGGGTGGTCTGGACCAAATGACGAAAATGACCCGGTCTAAATTTTGAGTTTGGGTCCGTATCCAGCACGCTGAAACTTTGGGGGTGCCGTGCTCAGTTTTTGGAAACAACCCCGGCCAGTTTGGAGGTCGCCATCGTGTCGGGCACGGTCACTCATACTTCGTGTTTGGTTCGTTCATCGTGTCTGGTCCAAATATCCCAAGGTAAAACATCAAGTGGGGAGGATTGCGCTGGCCTGAACATTTGGCAATGAATCGGGCCAAATTTTGAGATGGCCATCGTGTTCGGCGTGGTGAAATTCGGGGTAAGCCGGGCCAAATTTGAGGTAGCTATGGGTTATCATGCATAGCTTCGCTTAACGTGATGTCGCTGTTGCTAGGAAATGGCACAAGAACGAACGTACGTCCTCATCATGATCGTCATCATCAGCGTCACTATGCCCACTGCAGGGCAAAGGTCTCTCCCATGTCTCTCCAATTAACCCTGTCTTTTGCCAGCTGCGGCCACAATATCTCCGGAAACTTCTTAATCTTCTTCTTGGTTGGTTCCGATGAGCGTATGAGTGCTTTTGCATTAAAAGACGGCAACAGCAATAATAGGAAGGTAAGGAAATTTAAAGCAACAACTTCGCCAGTAGCATACAAGAGGTACACAATAAGAGAAAAAGAAAAATAGCAACAGGCGTGCAATTCCTCCATTTGTGCCCGTTGATGCTGCCTAAGCGATGCAACAAAAGTGTCGTGTTTTACTGAAACGTCATATGCAGCTAGCCTGTGCACTGGTTTGCTGAGCCTCAGGAAAAAGATAATCTAAACTCATTTGTGCATCAAGAAGTCTAATATATTTTACAGCTACGGTCTTTTCTAGCGGAAAAAAACGTTGGCAACTTTGTGTAAATAGCCCAATGAACAGAACTATGTCATCGTGTTATTTTTTTCGACCAACGTAAGCCTCCACTCTGAATATTTATGGAACTATTTGAGAGTAAAATAAAAAGAACGTAAACTGTTTCATTTTGTGATCTCCTCAGGTTTAACGTCTCAAAGTAACTCAAGCTAAGAGAGACGCCGTAGGGGAAGGCTCCGGAAAATTTTGACAACTTGGGTTTTTTTAACGTGCACCGACATCGCACAGTACACGGGCCGCTTATATTTCGCCTCCATCGAAATACATTTCGCCTGACCGCTACGCCTTGGGTCGAGTTGGAGTCTTTCGGGTCAACAGCCCAGGACAGTAACCACTGGCACCACGGGGGTTGAAAGTTTGAGCTGTACACTACGCACTCCTTTTCACGGCCAGAGTATACTGGCAAATTCGCGGGATAGATTTCGAATTCGTAATGCGCACAGTTGGCGGTCCAGGCACAGTTGCAGCTTAAAGTGTAGTAACTTAAGCGAGTTATCAATAGACGGAGATTTTTAAACGCGGCTCTGGAACTGTTAATGTTCGCAATTGCAGGAGACTGAATTCTAGGTTTTAATCTAGGATACTACATACCCACGGCTTTGTACATGCAATGTATTTTTGTGTTGTGTAAGTAAGGCCTGTCGTCGCTCCTGCGCAGTTTTATTTAAGAGAGTGCATGTAATCTCGGGCGCGAGCAGCGAAAACTTGAAAATGGTTTGTGTTTTGTAAATACTGGACATAGCTCTTCCCTTCCTTTTCTCTCTCTCACTCCCCATTGCACTCATTCCTACCATCTCACTTACCCTCATATTTTTGCAGGACGCAGCTCCTGTGCCTAAAATATTAGCAACTGCCGTGGCAGGCAACAAAATTTTTTTCTTCTTCAATTTTTCTTCAAATGAATGATTACTACAAACAACTTCGCGAGGAGCTTTCGAAAGAGAACCTGTTTCCGTGATGCAAATCTACCCCTATGTTTGGTCAGCATACCCTGAGCCATTTAGGAAGGGCACTAGAGGGCAGTTTGATCCTACTTTGTAGCCTTTTCGGTAAATGCTCTTTAGTGTACATAAGATGCGTCATATTTTCAGAGACTTCATCCACACTTATGTTGTACCTGTAAAAGTTTGGCATAAAGTGTCCGACACTTTCCTTAACACCTTTTTTTATGATAAAATTAAATTCGGATCTCATGTCGCGGCGGCATACTCTAGGATGGAACGTACGCTTGCAAAATTTAAGGAAACTACGATTCTCGAAAACTTTGTGCAGCAGCCTGCAGTGCTTTGCCACCGGGCAGCCGGCGCTGACAATCTGCTGGCGTACTGAAGATGAGGAGCAGGCTGTTCACATTTCGAGGCTGAGGCGCGTACACCACAGCAAAAGGCTCACTGCTGTGCCCGCCCTACCGCGGAGACAGGTTCAGCCGAGACGTTAACGATGGCCGATAGCGGTGAACTGCAGGCAACGCTGTCGTAACTCTACTCCGTGCGCAAGTCGGTTTCACCGCTAGCGAGTGATGCCTTTTCCATCTGTCGTGCAAATGCTTAGTAGCTGAAATGATGGCTGCGGCTATTCTTAAAGGCGCTTGTGTGCGCTTTCAACCACAAATACATTGAAGCCTAAATTCTGGCTATAAAGATCTCTACGCTCGCGTTGGGCAAAAAATAAACGCTGCTTTGCACATGTGAGCCGCAGCTGTTTGCCCCAAACGCTGTGAAGGTGGGTACGCGAGGAATAAAAATAAAGAAGCAATGATTCCGGATCCGAATATGCAAGCGTTCTTCAGTGCCACCTCGCCACTATATTCGGACTCATGTGCTGTACCAAGGCATTGCGGAGGGTTTTCGCCTTTAAGCAAATGCGTTTTCCAAAGCAGGTTTACACCGAAAAGATTGCTTTCAAAGCCTCTGAGCGCTAAGCCTAGAAAACAACATCTGCGCAACAGTATGCAAAAGAAGAGGGCTTTTAAAATGCATTGACGTGGTCTTTCTTGTTCTCTGTCGGCGCTCTTTTCCATTGGCTGTGACCTCGTTGTCAGCAGCGTGCGTGAGCTTGTTTCCAAAGCCCGTGTTACGTAAAGGTACAAAAAGTAAGATTTATGACACCTTCCGCACTTTCTTTCCAGCAACACCAAGATTGAAATGAGTGCAATAGATAAAGGGGGACAGGAAGCACACCCTTTATTTGCAATTTGAAAGGGTAATTTACATGATTTTAGTCAAATATATCTTATCACTTGATGTGTTTTAGGATATTAAGGAATTAAAGTAAAGAAACTGCGGCAGAGGAAAAGAAGCAAGTCACGTCTCACGGATATGGAAGAGATGTAACCACGGTTATAATCAAGCAGGCAGTGCGCTCTTGGTGTATGCTTTTCCTGCAATGCTCACTAGCAGCGTGATTTGAACAACCTTCATTCACAAAGATATCTCTTTTCCCAAAGCGAGAAAGCGCAGAGAATTGTATAGGTAGCGGTGAGCTGAATAAGCAAAAATTATTCAACAAATACAAACCTTATATATATATATATATATATATAACCTTATACCCACGAAAAATAGAGCACCTCTCGGCTCGTCGCAAGATGATCCCTTGACTTTTGAAAAGATGAAATCTATTGTCGTGTTTCTTTTCAAGCGAGGTACAAATTGCATTTGTGATTTTTGTTTCTTTGTTGATGTGT
Organism: Amblyomma americanum; assembly: GCA_030143305.2. Taxonomy (NCBI): domain Eukaryota; kingdom Metazoa; phylum Arthropoda; class Arachnida; order Ixodida; family Ixodidae; genus Amblyomma; species Amblyomma americanum. The sequence continues at coordinate 153,776 of JARKHS020028796.1, forward strand.
CTGTGTGTTCTTAAAACCTGCCCCTATGTTAAATTTTGCTCTTCAGAATAGCATACAGAGCTCAAGCCATAAGACTGAAGAAAAAAAGCATCTCGAGTACTTGTACAAAAGTTACCTTTGTTTTTTTGCATATAATAGGGATGCTTGGTTCTTCAGTTCACTTCCAGTTAGGCCGCGCATTTTCTCTTTAACACCAAAGCAACCAGAAGGCTTAGAATCACAGGGATGGGGATGGTATATGAGCAGGTTCTACAATAGGAGACATACTGGCGCATGTTTATGCGGCTGGGCGGACACACATTTTAAGAGAGAGGAGCCAAATGTGCATTGTGCCATGACATTGTTAGCCCCTGGAGGTGAACAATCTGTATATATCGTATTCCTCGAAATTGGAGCCAATAACAGTACAGCACCGAGAGAAAGGGAACTGAACGGAAAAGCAATAGATAGCAGCTGCTCTAAACACTTACGCTTTATTTACTCCGCATCGAGCTCTTCTTAAAAGTAATTTCCATCAATAATGTTGCAGGCTGCGCATATTATTCGAGGAGCCAGGAACATGGACCGAACACTTAAACAGCAAGTACTTTGTCTCTAGATCACATGTTTAGACTGCGACGTTTTAGGAGGAAATGTTAACGCGCTTAATTTTTACTATCACAATTTGACGTCGAAGAGAACTTCATGATTGCGTACAGCTTGAAGTAAATGATGGTTTAAGCAGAAATAGATTTTTTTAGATTTGCAACGCATTTTCTTTATAGTAGCTTTTGCACAGCCCCTGAAACCCTGATACTTACATCATGTTTAGTCTATGCTCACAAGAATCCTGCAAGTGTTTGTCGAGTTATTTCAGGTCCTATTTTTGGTTAAGTAAATAACATCTTGTTAGAAGCTTCCACCTGATATGATATGTTGCGTACTAATGTGCCCTCGCCCATCGCGGAAGCATCTTACTTAAGTTTAATTTTTTCACTGAAGGTGGCGCTAATATTTCTTCATATATTTGTTTATATTTTAATGCCAACTAGTTTATTTACCAACTTGCCCAACTGTCCATCCTTCTACTTTTTATTTTAATCATATCTCTGAAGGGGAGGCGAAAAAAGTAATTTAGAGTAAAACCAGTTTGAATATTTTCACGCCTATATCGTTTTATACTACGGAAGAAGACTAGTTTAATGTCTCAGTTGGGTGTGTCATGCCATACATGACATAAAATGAGAAAAAGTAATGAATGATGGCTAAACCCAAAATTCACGCTACCAGTTCATATTAAGCTGTTTAAGTTCTCCCGTCAAGTTACGCATTCTACTAAGGCAGAAAATATCCTGCATCTGCACTCAGCAAAGCTGTTATATTTCCTTTCGCAAACACTTGGATAAGAAGTAGAGCTGCACTGCTACGTATGCAACGCACCAGCCTTACGAACGGCTTGGACACTAACACTTATTCTTAATTTTTAATTATCAAAACCCGGAACCCCTTTCTCCGGCATTTTCTGAATTGTCGTTTGTTGAAAACACTACGCAGGCGCCTCTAAAATATTCCCGTTCCTTGGGGCCTGCCGGCGATTCATTGAATATGGATGCATTCATGAAAGCACACGCAGCGGTATTCTTAGAAGAGCGTAGCGTGCCTAAGGTTTAACAGCGCAGTTGCTCGATGCCTTAAATGCGTGACTAATTAAATGTTGAGGCGGATGATGCCCCGAAAAAAGCCTGGAGGCAACGTAAACGAGCTGCATTAGCGCTGCATGAGATCTTGTGCAGAGAAACTGCTTCGCTGGTTAGGCAGCTTTCTCTGTTTGTTTCTAAGTTCGTGCTATTACTGGAGAGGTTCTGCATAAACAAATGTATGAAGAGAGGGAGAAGAAAACACTTCTAGAAAAGAGGATGAGAGGTAAAGAAGCACGGAACGGCATTTTAAAAGGGAAGGAAGAAAAGCAGTTTAAATAACAGCCTGAGACGCCCTTTATAAAGCTCTTTCATTTTATAGCGATTAGCGTGCATTTAAAGCTAATGTAAATCTGAAATGTAACATGCACAGGATAGCCAGGCTGGAAGAACATATAAAGCAGAGCGGTACAGTCTTCAGTGGAAGGGGGGAGTGTGATTAGGAAGTACGATACGAGTGTCGCACGTAGCGCGGAAGAGCATTTTTTAGTGCTGGTGGAATGGTTCTAAAAGAAGTTCAGTTTTCGTTTGTGAATAAAAGTAAGATATAAATAATGTTTCACCCAATGCGATCTGTTTTGAGCACTTCGCTTGGATAATTACAGTGCCCCTAAGTTTTTGCAGTTGATGTGAATGCTGCTATCAAGAGCTCGTTTACCAGACCAATTAAGAGCTGTATTACTTGTTGTACATGAGCTCTGGTTGTCAGGAACAGGTAGCTTAAAGTCCTTTAGCAAAACCAGGTGAATGTCTATCACGCTCGCACTGAATACACTCAATACAAATGAAGAAACACTCCTCAACATTCGCCTACAGTGTATAGAGTGTGAGTAATAAAATGAACATCATACTTAGATCTTTTCCTGACCTTATTAATTAATTGTTTTTGGTTTTGTTACCCTTTACAGCCGTATCAAGCGAAGTAATAGACGCGCTTTTGTCGGGAGCTAGCAGGTGGCGCCTAGGATAACCGGAACGAAGTAAAAGGGCAGAATTACAGAATTCAAAGTGCACTTTACCACATTTTAATGCCTAACGGTTTTCCTTCGGTCGTTCTATGTGCCTGCGAGAACGAGAACACTACTGAGACAGAAATTAAAAGAGTAGAATAATTACTTTATGAAAAAAGGCAGTAAGTTTTCTAGACTTCGACCTCTGCATTTTAATGCGGCAGCAAGCGAAAGAAGTGGACGATATAACAACAGATGAAATAACATTTCATGGCTGCTGGATAAGTGCGAGAGCATGGTCTTGCACCACTACCTGATTCGCTGTTGTCGACACTGCACTAGTATGGCACAGATCAATTGAGAGAGGGGGTGATAAGAAAGCGGCAGCCCGAACAACTCTATGTCGACATCGAGCATTACACTGAACCTGTTAGCGCGCCATTTTATTATAAACATTACGGTCAGCGTTCATTACGTGAAACTACGCATAAGAATTCCTGGTGCACATATGGGTTCGAAAAGACACAGCCTCAAAAGAGGAAATTCCCGCTCTGTGGAGCACGTCGCAATTTGTTTGCCACTGCACTTTCTCATCCTTGTCTCTCCCCATGCAGAACACTGACAGCAAAAGGCACGAACTTCTTTCTTGCGCACACAAGGGAAGAATAGGCCGCTGTGCTGTTGTGTGCGAAGCTGAAACCTTTCCCGGGGGCCCAATATAAATCCTCCTCTAGCTGGAAAATCGGGGTCTCGTAAACCAGGCGAGGATTTCGTTTCCGCACAACTTACGCGGGGCCCCGCCGCAGTGGCTCAGTGGTTAGGGCGCTCGACTACTGATCCGGAGTTCCCGGGTTCGAACCCGACCGCGGCGGCTGCGTTTGTATGGAGGAAAAGCGCTAAGGCGCCCGTTAGCTGTGCGATGTCAGTGCACGTTAAAGATCCCCAGGTGGTTGAAATTATTGCGGAGCCCTCCACTACGGCACCTATTCGTCCTTTCTTCTTTCACTCCCTCCTTTATCCCTTCCCTTACGGCGCGGTTCAGGTGTCCAAAGATATATGAGACAGATACTGCGCCATTTCCTTTCCCTAAAAAACCAATTGATATTATTATTATTACGCGGTCGTACGTGTACGTGGACTTTACATGTACAGCAAGTATACGCTACTACAACGACGCTTTCTGGCCAGAGAGGACGAACGATACGACAGCAGACCTGTGGCACGCTGAAGGCGCTGTCGCGTGGCTCAAAAAACCGTAAAACCTACTTGGGGAAGAAAGGGGACGCTCTTGTTGGTTGGAAAATTAATGCAGGCGAAGGGAACTGAAAGATCGAGTAGAGGAAATGGGGAGATATATTTTAAGAAACCATTAAAGAGCCGTTTATAATTATCTGTTAAGTAGAAGGCAAGGCGAGGGCTGCCTTTCGCGAACTGCTTCGTGTCACAATGGGCCACCGAATCCCATTCATTTTGATTCAGAATGCTCTGGTGTTTGCCGTTGAACGGCTCCAGCGAAGCATTGAAATGCTCGAGTGGTTCATTGTAGGGCTCTTATTGTAGCAAAGCGGCGCAACGCTCCATTGAGTAAGTGTCAAAATTTATGAGCCAAAAAGAATTCGGTTTTCGCCTTTGGCATGAGATTGAGTAGAAGCTCCCGCTGTGCAAACAAAACTAAATGCGGCGCCAGTGATGTTCGTAGGCCCGCCCTTGTTTCGCATGGTGCTGCTCATTATACGTTGTAGGAAATATTAATCGAAGGTCGATGTCTTAATTGAGAAGAACAGGTGTTAACTGCAAAAATTCTTCTGAATAATTGTCTTTTCACAAGAGGTAAGCAATTATGTCCTTCTTAAATCTGTACTAAGCTTCTGAGTATCTATTTGGAAGAATGTCATAAAAATGGGTTAGTACTCTGTTCACTTTAGCCGAACTTTCAAAGTCTGAAAGGGTAATTTCAAAATGATGGTTTTATGAACTTTTCAAGCAAAGGCTGAACACGATGTAAAACGTAGCCTGACGCGTCTCTCTCTTTAGGTAGAGGAGTTAAACTCCCTGACAACTATATTTGCTTTCCTATAAAAGAAAAGAGACTGGAACTTAGCAACACGTGATTGCTTTGGCGTGCTCGAAAGCTGCGACGAGACGAGAAAAGACTGCGAAATCTACGCAAAACAAATTGAACCCCTGTAGGACGTTAATTTTCAGCCGACTGTATTGAAATTCACAGGCTGCATTTGATATGCAGAATCACTCATGAAGTGCCGCGCGACATGATTTTGCCAAGAATAGTCGAAGGAAAGTCTGCGGTGTTTTTGAAGCTCAATCAGGCTTGCCTAAGCCGGAGAAACATTACAGAGGCTACAGTGAGGGTCTATTAATAAAATAAGAGAGAAGCAAAAGAAAAAGTCTGTAGATAAATTTCTGGAACCTCCGCCACCTTGCAGGAGAATGATCTTCAAACAAATTTGATACCCTGCGGAATTAGCCTCCGACTATATATGGCGTGCTTTCTGTTACCTTCGTAATGTCTTTAATACACAGAGCACTCTCTCAACATTCGCAACTTTCGCCTTCTTCAGGACTACCGATAATCTTAACACACTTGCTTCAAACAGTGCAGTAATAACTTGATAAAAGGTTCAACATCGAGAAACGCGCGATTATTCTCGCCTAATCGTAGAGGGAAAATAAATGTGATCGTAATTTTGCAGTTTTCTTTGCTGCTGCTGGCTTTCCATTTCCTGCGCTTCTACGCATATACTGCGTTTGACTGCGCAAGTAATACACTTCATCACACTTTCCTGAATTACGGGACACATGAAGTCGGAGTACGCCTTTCTTGCTTTCGGGTTGCAAAGCGTGCTAGTAATTGAAAACCTGGAGCTTGAATAGCCTTTTCAAACCTTCAGTAAGTGTCACGCTTAGAATGTTTAACTGAGCAGATCAAGGTAAAATCATCCGAGGCTACGTAACGTCTGTCGCGTACGTTATGCAGTTCCCGTTTCATTTTGTTTTTCCTTTTGGTCTCCTTCTTTTTTCCTTAGCATTCATTTTATTTTCGTCCAGGAAATATTTACCTGAAAAACTCTCTGTCCCCCAATTCTCGGCCAATACTCCTATGTGGGCATGTGATATTTTATGAGCGCAACAACAACAACAACATCTGTCGCGGGTAGTTGGTGCATGGCATTCTTAAGGCAGCAGGTGAGAGCGAACACAGGACAATCCGCAAAAAACTCAAACTGACAGTAGAGCTTGTTGGTTCCTTCTCTTTTGTGGGTTAATCTGTGTTTGCTCTTGCCTTAAGAAGAAAAGACAGAACTGCAAAGAACCGCAGTGTTAGGCCGCCGATCTCAAGTTTCTTGCCACCCCAAACTATTTCCAACACTGACTTCTAGGTAGGAGTAATGCAGCTATGTCCGGGAGAGGATTTTGAGATAATTGTGATTGAAGCTATACACTGCGCACTTATAATATGAGGTTAGACTCTTTGTGCTCGTTTGGTGCACTAAGTCCGAAAAGAGCTAGCGTCAGCTTGGAGCCAATGATGGTTCAACAAGTCTAGAAGTCCCCCAGAGATTGAAAATGCCAGCTTTTTCGCGACAGAATGAAGATGGGCCACTACGCTGAAAAATATCTTTATAAGAATCAGTGCGTTTTTAAAGATCAGCGTGTGAGAATGTTTAGGAAATGAAGTAAATGATCGTCTACTTCGGCTGTCTGCCGGTTGTTTTGAATTTGTTACTAGTTTAGGATGGCGCAGTTATCAAGGCAATCTAAAAAGTTCGAAGGTGAAAATTAAAGGGCTAGAGAAGCTACAATCAAGTATAAGAGAAGGGAGTGAAAATTCCCCAGCCTTATCTCTTAGCTTGTTGTTCTCGCAGCTTTCGGTCATTTTTCATTTATGGCTAAAACCCTTCATTTCCATGTTCAGTGGTGCATAAGAGATGAAATTACAGTACACCCAGCTTTTGGGACAGCTGTTTATTAAACTCGTAGGACTTGGCCTGATTGACTCAGTGAGGTTAACTTTTCTGCGGCATGGGTGCCCCCAGGCAGGAGGCTCAGCTTCACAATGCCCATTTCATTATTAACTTCAAAGGAAAGCCGCGACGACTGTTGCGGCATTGTTCCCTACATTTCCTCTGAGCCTAAATTATCTACCAGCGAAACGTTCCAAATATAAGTGCCGTCAAGCAACGCTAGTTACATTTTCTGTCGACCTCCTTCATGAATTATTTCCAAACAAGCAAAAACCCCTTGGCAGGATAAGGAATTACCATCGTATGAAAAACTATCCTGAATAAAGGAGCTCCTAAATCATAGTCCAGAGTAGACCTCTTAATTCATGCCCCTTTGCTTAACGTACATGTTTTCTCTTCGCTAGTTATTTTTGTCCTGCCTCTTTCGAGATATGAATTCGCAGACGTACTGCCCATTGATATTACATGCAGCGCATTCAAATATATTTCTGCACAGTTTACAGACCGCTGTAGGGCCGACCACCAGTGTCGCCATTGAGAGACTGACTTTTGCGGAGAGAGAGCAGATTTATTGTCCGTGGCTGCGGTTGCTGGCCGCATTTCGATATTACAAGCTTGTGCGTGCGCGCAGTCAGCACGATAAAGATTAAAACCATGCTGCATGTTTTCATCGTTTGCAGAATTTATAAACCCGTAATATTTCTCATGTCTGTGTTCCCGTTCTTCGTACACAATATCTGAATGAAATGAAATAACTAAATTTTGGGAAGTAGGCTACACATACCGCTGTTTTTGGCATTGGTAAGATAGAGAAGAATGGAACCTAATGCCAACGGGGCAGAAAAAGACCACCACAACTTATGATGATGCCACAGGACGCATGTTTACGGGTCAGTGGCTCTTTATTTCGAGTGAAGCTCCGGACATTCATTACGGCCAGGGCACACAAGCATAAGAGTCATCACGTTTTCATACTCAAGCGCTTGTGAAACAAATGCTCCTCTAGAAAACTGGAATCCTTGTTCCTTAGAAGACAGGCTTGTGTTTACTGAAATGTAGAATGATAATAATAGTACATCAGTGGTTTGTAACTTAAGGTACAGAGTGAACCACTGAGCCGTTCTTGTGTGCTGCACAGTCAGCCAGAAGTCAACACGGCAATGTGACCCAACACACATGCTTTCGTGCGTAGATAAAATCAGCGCCAATCAATTGTGGCAAACAAAAGGCCATCTTGTTTTGAAACTTTACATTTATTGCTTTATTTTTATTTGCATAGGGAAAAAAAGGAGGGGGGGGGGGTGCCAATTTTGGCTCGTCCACCCGGGATTCTTTGCAGCGCACCGAGTCTTCAGTGTACGCGAAATTTTGTTTCGCGTGCACCGAAATGCATTTCACCGCCACTACAACTGAGATTGAAGAGCCGAACAATTATGCTGTTAAGCCAAGGCGTAACGTGCAACTTCTCGTCATGCAAGCTGTCAAGAATAGAGGCAAAAAAAGGAAAACCTGAAAATTATATTGCTTTAAATCTTTATGCGCTCATAAATAATGAAGAGCCTAATATTTACAACCTCTACACCCCTTTACACTTTTCCTAACAATATATTGTAGAACAGGGCGATTTGCTTCGTGGGCATTTTCTTTGTAGAGACATAAAACATTCGTCGTTGAAGACGGGAAATATCTTTCATTAAGGGCTTAAAAAGGTGCTTTTAATTTTGTATTCGTTATTTACTTAAGAAAATGTGAACTGCCTACATCTTCCTTAGTGACGTAGGTAAGACAGGCGTTGAAAAATGTAAAGCAAATTAATCAATCAGCGGCGCACCGGCTTTTGAGCTTTCAAGCTCCAGTAATATTATGAAGCTAGTGCGATAGCAATTTTCTGAATTAAGTATAATGCGTAGAAAGTGATGTGCCCTACATATTAGAGTAAAAACAGATTTATTTTAAGAAATCGGTGTCACGTTGGCGCATGCTAAGAGGATTGTTGGATTGCTCGTATACTATTTCTCAGACGCATCGAAGTTTTTCAAACAGTGCGTATGGCGCATGGTGGCCGTATTGCCTATGTGCTACAAAGCCTAACAAAACACTACACATCTAATGTCTTTTCTGCGTGCATGTTATTCGAAGTACTGATGCGTGTTTTCATGTCATTAGACAATACCATTTGTTTGGAGCTCTGTGTTGTGTTCTCTCTTCTCTGTCCCGTCTGTCGCGCTGTTATGGATTATCATGTAATTATAAGTATTGCAGATTATGTCGTAAGATCGTTGGCAGAAAGACAGCGTCATATTCAAAATCAAATATCTTTGCATAAAAATGCGCATTGAAAAGAATGCACATGGACATAAAATAAAAGACACTTCATAAATACTAATTATTTAACGGCAATCAATTAATATGCGCCAGTATGCCTAAGCGCTTTTACAATTCAGCCTCAATTTCAGCGTAGCAACCACTAATTAACGCAAAAAATATGCATGATGATACTGAAACAACGACAATATTTGCGTTTGAATAATAATGTAATGATATGTTTCGGGCACTTCTTGGCTCCTTCAAAGGGCTCGTAAATTCTAAATTGATCATGAAGGTCGACCAAAGCCTCGAGACAATTTCTAATATGTGTTTTTTCGATAAGATACAATTGCGATAGGACGTGCTGCAGTGATCTGGTAATATGTAGTAACCGCGCTGTGAAGAGCACTATCGGCGAAAAAAATATTTTGTGCTGTAGGCACAGCATACTGAATGCTGCTGCTTCCGCTCAGTTTCACAGCAGTTAGGCAAATCGTGTTTTTTAAGTCACTACTTCGCCAACGCTGTAGCTGGTTAGCTAGCTTACAGGACGAAAAAAATAATCAGGATTGAAAGACGAATCAAATACACTTCCTCTCTAAATAACACGTACACAAGAAATGAACAGAAAGACACTCTCAATTTTTTTTATTATGTATTTGGAACTTAACTTGTGCTTTTTCTTTCAGTACGCCCCAAATATCTTGGGAATTCATTAAAAAATAAACCTCAGATTTCTTTGATGTTTATAAACCTTCTCAAATCTAGCTTTTGCCACGACGGAAGCACATACAGAGTAGCACATAATGAAGGCCGAAAAGTCTCGGCTTGCTCAGCACGATTAAACAGCTTAATTTTTAGCCGCAGCATCAAAGGGCTTTCTGAAAGCCTCTACGCTTTCAAAGACTCATGAATCGCAATAAATTTCCTCTTTCTTGCTTTGCGCCCTGAGTCTCGTTTTTTTTGCGCTTTTAATTTTCAAGCCACAACAGATGAGCTAGATCTGTGTCGTAGCTCGAATCGAATCCAACGCATAACAGACAAAAGAGTCACGTGCTTAATAACTGGCTCAGTCCAGGTGGAACTCCTTACTTTGGCTTTGAATCGAAGACTGCATGATTATGATTAATATCCGCTATCTGGTAATTTACACTGTTCTAAAGGTTAGATTGTGGTAGCTATTTCCTCTCGTGGAATGTGAGTGATTGAACATTGTGTTAAGGGACTTCGCATAATAAGTTTAAAAAAAGTATGACACATTGAGAATTTCTGTGAAGAGGATTTAAGCGTCCTTTTCTTAACAATCCCGACTCGCGTGAGACTCTCCTCCCACACTGAAAAAATTTAGATGAATCTCTTAGTTTTAAGTGAAGCTAGTTTTACATATATTAAACTATTACATCCCACCACCATCATGTGCTTTCTTTTATTCATCTTCTGAACTATAATTTTTTTCGGCTGTCGTTTTAACCTTCTGGTTGTTAACAATGTGAATGGTAAAAGGACTACAGCCTAAGCCACTGCCATAATTGAGAACCAACTACCTGATAACTTAAATATCGGTCATTTTTTAGTTGCTGCAATAAAACAATTGTTCGAAGCAACCAATAGTCGACTTCGTTATAAAACTGTGTTTTTCTTACATGCATATCACTTTGTTGTTGTAACTATTGTATAAATTTTAGAGTATTTCGCTTTCCTTTGTAATAACTGCTGCACAACTGTTGTATATGAATCTGATGTATAATGCTCAGTTGTCTCGCTATAATTATTTTTGCACTTCTTGCGTGGACCCATGTCTAGCCGAGAAGGCTAAAGACCAGGATGCCGCACTTGTATCTTTTTCACTAGCCGCGTAAATAAAAGTGATTTGATTAACACGGCTCGTTAGCTTAGCTACCTTTTCTCTCAGCAGCAACAGTCCACTGGTTGTGATGTAACACGGGAAGTGGCTAGCTTACCGAGCTCCTGCAATTTCGATCAGTCACGAATAATGACTTATGTCTGAAATGCGCGGGGGGAGGGGGGGGGTTCTTTAACACTTATTTTCAACAGGAACATGTCACTCAAGTATTATTTAGTAGCCAGTTTCCAACGTCAGGCTAGGTTTTAGCTTGAGAAGGGTGTCTAACTTCATCACCAGAATATTTTTCTACAGCCTCAAAGTTTGCAATAAGAGCCGGTACATAGGCGAGGATGTACAACCGGAGCAAAATCCTTCTCTAGTGAACACGATGCCAATGAAAATTCAGACCTAATAGAAGCGTGCGTAACGTAGAGCAGTGTAAAGCCCCGGGGAATCTTTTTTTTAATTTCCTTTCCACTGAACTCAGTGCTTGGATCCGCTTCTGCCACGTTGGGATCAGCATCCGGATGGCAAATCCCATGAACCACCCCAGCTTTTATATTGTCAGGTGGTTTGGGAGATAGCCTGGACGCCGGCATGAAGGGCATGGGAAACACTGGGAAAAACTCAAACTGTTCTTTGTGTGAACCTGCGTTAGAAAAGAGGTAGAAATCCGCTGGGGCGGTAGCAGAATATATGCTTGGTGGTAGTCGAAGATGAGAGCCATCGCCACTGTCAGCTGCGCACTTTCGAAGGTGACGACAAGAATCTGTTCGCATCGCTAATGATGAGAAAAAGTATACGGCCGCTTGTGTGGGATGAGTAAAGGATAACACAGACAAGGAATAAATAAGACATTTCGCCGCAATCATAAGCATTCTGGCGCTGCGTGCACACAATTGTCCAGCAGGCAATAGGCACCGCTGGGATTTCGCATTATTCTAAATGCGTTCATGGCATGTACAGTCCAGTATTCGCAGCTTGCAAGACATCACATTTCATAAACGAGTACAAATGGAAGATTCGCCTTGGGCACATATACGTTTCCAGGCGCCAGGTACAAATTAACACAGTCGAGGGTGTTTTAATGTGCAAACTGGAGCCATTTCCTGCAACTGATATTTGATAAGAGAAGGGCAATCACTGCATTCCTGGGCTCTCCAGGCAAGAACGTGGACAGAGAGCTCAAACGACTGCATCGCAGACCGCAGTATGAAAGCGCATGGAAGACAACGAGGGCGCTTGTCCCGTCTCGTCTTGTCCTTCGTTCTTCTCGTGCTATTCTTCCCGTGTTACAATGAATTACCAACCTGCCCAAGCCTATTCATTTGTTAGTACTGTCACGTCAGCAAAATTCTTCGCCTGGATATTTCTGTAGTGCATCAGTTAATCCTTAGCCTTTGCGGAAATAAAAAATGGCTGCACTTGCCTCACTCGACTCGTCGCGCCGAGGGCATTGATTCTGCCCAATAGGAAAAAGGGGCTACAATAATCCGCCCAATGTCGACGATTTCTCACTGAAACCACTTCCTGCATTGTCCGCGATACCACCGTGCATTTCGACGCTCTGGTCCCCAAACATTGCATGCGCAGTTATTGTTATATGTGTTTTCCTGAAATAGTCGTTATTAAAGTGGCTCACATTCGGAAGATGCCCGGCCTGATTCGTTCAAAGAACCGCCTGCTCTAATTATAAACCTTGAGCTTCAGAGGGCGCGAACACTGATGAGAAATCGACGACTGAAGAGCTTATCCTATCTAGAGACGGAATTCAGTGATGACCTCCATCAAGGCAAACCCCATTCGACAAAGGGACCACCGTGTTCCTGCCCCATGGTGATTGAAGCAGTTGCTTAATTGCGAGAGCAGGCACACTCGTGCGCATTAAAGTGAATTTAAAGCAAGAGTTACTGTATGAATTTCTGCTTGTGCTTTGCACCTGAAGGACAAAAACGTTGGCTAAAATTTGTTTGCTTCATAACGACAATTATGCTTAAAACCATTCCACCGTACCTTGCATCATTTTTTTTTCGTGCCGAAGAAACGCATCGCTAGGAACTTAATCTATTTGGTCTGCGTTTAGCGCTCCCTCAAAATTTTACAGTGTCGGGCATGAAACTTTTGTCTAAAATAAAGTTATGCAATTCTTGAGAACAGTTAAAATTTACTTGATAGCAGTTGTAATCGTTTAAACTGCGCCGAAAAGTAACTGCGATATACAAGCTTGTTGGCGCCGGTAAAACTTCTTGGTTCCGCTATATAATTGCCAAAGTTTTTAGCGCCCTCAATAATTGTTTGAAATGACATGAGAAATAGATCAACAAAACAAAAAAAATAAAAAGCGGACGTTTTTCACGAAGAGATTGTCTTCAAATTACCATAAGTCGGAATAACATTCTGTCCAACGATATATGAGACAGATACAGCTCCATTTCCTTTCCCCCAAACCAATTATTATTATTAATACCATTCTTCTATATTTTTTGTAATAACACTTTTTTTTTCGTTTCAGTAGCTCTTTCTAGATTTCTGAGGCTAGAATTAAAAAAAAGTACAATTGTCTGTTCGACAGTTGCGATACACAAATAGTATATGTGTATTTTTTTTAGTGGTCGTTCTTGCTATCATAGCTTAAGTTCCTAAGAAAGTGGATGTTGAAAATTTTACAAAATTTCAGGTTTCAAATACACACAGTGACATATCTTAGCACTAGACGAACTATTTGTTAAAGGCGTGCAAAAGGAGCTGAGCGTGGTACTTTCAAATCTAGTCGCGGTTCCTGAAAAAAAAAGCGTCTAAATTATCACCGCACACTCAACTTACGCTTTTCTGATCACGCGGAAATAGATCCACTGTTTGTTATCGCGCCGAAAACGATGCCGTATTAGCCTAGTTGACCTTGGTCTTTTTTTCTGCGCACCGGCTATGATAAGACCCAAAATCGGACGGTTCCTACGTAACCGCTTCTTATAGACTGTGCCAAGAAAAGGTTCAACGCCGACAGCTCAAAAATGTCCTGACTGTCCGTATCGTTTCTATTGTATTTTATTCAGAATGCACGCATTTAAAGAGCAGTATTCTCGTGTTATTTACGTCTCCTCACGATGAAACTTTCTAAGCTTTCAGAAAGAACGATAAAGCGCTGAGGAATTGACAGCTTCTATTAATCGTTAGTTTCTGCTCGGCATGCAGGCAAAAATAGGTGGTCTACAGTCACGTGAACCGCTGCATACTTGTCATGTTTATGAGTTCTCACGAAAAAGATTTGCGTTAGCTTCGATGGACTAAAATTAGGCAACGGTTACGTCTAGCTGCATGTTGAAACATATGGTGGAGTATGAACAATATTGTACAAGATTGCACGCATCGTGTATCCCGCGTGTATCAAATCTATTTGTTTAAGCAGAACAAAAAAAAAACTACAGTGTTGTACTGTTGAAAAGCTATTTATTTGACTGGTGGCAGAAAAGAAAAAGCAAACAAGCAAGCATTTATTCTTGATATAGGCTGCGATGAATTTGATTGATCGCTATCATTTTATAAATCAAAATTCACGAAAATATGCTGATCAAGGTTTAATGATACAAAAACCCTCGCATTCAATCGAATTCAGCAGTTCTTTCTTGAGCCTAGCGACACAAAAATAAAAGAGGTCAATAGTACTAAGAAAATAGGTATTTAAGGAAAAAAGGCAAAAAATGTTTAATCGGCTTCTCTAAACAAACTCTTGCTAGAAGAAACTCATTTATTTCTGCAAGATGTAAAAAACACTGTAATTCCGAAAGCACAAGAAGAAAATGAATTGCTGGCTGCGACTTCAAACTGACAAACTAGAAAAAGAAACACCGCTGATAGAGGGAAACAGACAATATAAACACAGTGAGGCAAAGAAAGAGACTTTGCGGCGACTTACAAATTGAACATAATTTCAAATGCAAAGGAGCTCCAGAGAAGATGTACTTTCTACTCTGAAACACTTTGTACGTTTAAGAAAAATAATCAATTGCAAGCGATCAAATGACTTCAAAAAGTCATTTTTTATTCATGACTTTACAATAAAGTGGCTTGAAGCAGTTTTCTTTAGTTGGGATGACATCATATTATAAGAGGAAATGAATGTGCGTTTGTGCAAAGATTTAAGTAAGCAATCCAGCTGACTACGATATCGTCGATACTATGTGCTTTGTACTCATTCCATTACTACCATGCTGCCTCTCACTCAAGATGATGAAGCTCGAAATCAGCTCATTATATTTCATCGTAGATATATACTTTTTCTTCAGGTCGCATAGAGAGCAGGAGCAACACCTGTGTTGTAAATATGTTGAAATTTAGGTCTCAACAGGACGAAACGCAAGGAGGGAGAAGATTTTGGTTTGACTGCCTTCTCTAAAAAATCAAGCAATATAAAAAGAAACAAAATGACCATTAAATCAGCTGCCTTCTTCAAGCAGCTTGAACACTTTAAGTAAGTCAAAAGATAGATTGCGAGCGCCGCAAACGCGACGCTTTCTGCCTCCGTAAGTAAGAAGACGCAAGTGCGTCAGAAAACAGTGAATATTCACAGGAATGACGCAGAATTAATGAAACCACCCTGGTACAAAAAGCGGGGCAAATAAAAGAGCTCACTTTCTAGAACAAGCCCTGAGAGGACACTCCCCTTATGCTACAGCGCCCGATGTGTGTACGAGAGCACACAGCCAGCACACCGCAGTTTGGCGTTCGCTGGAGGGCAGAAAAGTATCATATGCCTCTGAACGCTGCCGTCAGGCAGAGGTGCGGAGGAAGGAAGAAAACTAGAGAGGCATTCCCCCCGAACATCGCAAGTCATTTCTTTCGTTGATTGACGGTAGGCAGCGGTGTCAACCCTCACCCAAAAGTATACAGCCAGAACCGTACGTGTGGCATTCACCGCAATGGTGCTCATGCAGGAAAACGCAGTACGTGGAACTGCGCGCCTGCAGTGTTGATTCGGGGTCATTTGCTTCGGCCTGCCCGGACTGCGTATGTCACTCAGGCTTAAGCGGTATCGCTACCTCACGTTTTATTATATCTCGCTGCCCCTTAACATTTATTATGGTAGCAACGGCTTTATACCTCCAGTGGGTGGGCTGCCGGCATCGATTCTGAGAGAGTGAGCTGCCAGCCGTGTTTGGCTTGCGCGAAGCGTAGATTTGGCGGTTACTTCCTGACGCGCTTGCGTCCCGAAACGCTAGATGTGGTGGGAGACTTATTTTACAGCGTAAGCTGTTATAGGAAACTTTTCCGGACCCAGAGCTTCACCCGTGGCCAAGAATTTATGGTGTTTGTGCTCATTGGGGAGGTCCTACGCAGTATGTGCTTAAGCTGTTTTAGAGCGGAAGCTTTCTATGGGTGGAATTCAGCAATGCAGTCAAGCATGTTATTCCAGAAGAGGGCAAATACGGGCTGGTTGGTACATGTTTTTCGAATTGGAAAAACAGCGCAATCAAAAACGAGACACAAGAGAAGCACAAAACACCAGCGCTGACTAACAACCAAATGGTTTATTGCTACAGGTGAGGCAGCATATAAATGAAATGGCACGAGTAACAACACAAAATAAGCATGAGAGAAAGATACCGCACAACCACTCAACTTGACTAAAAAAAGGGCACGTCACTGATTAAGATACGCAAGTTCCTTTGATAGTAGATTTATCGATGGGCTGCTGATACAGGTTTTACCGAGCTTTCTGATATGGCAAGCCTCCGAAATGAGCCTTGTGGTCTCATCTTTATAACGGGCGATGATAGTGGTCCTATTGAGGTGCGCTTCGGAATCATCACACTCAACACAGTGCACAGCAAGATGGTTTCTGCGAGACTTGTTCTCTATATCTTTTGCATGTTCACGCAGTCTATCATTGATGCAACTTCCCGTCTCACCGATGTAGAAACTGCCACAAGAGGTCGGGATCTTGTAAACGACACCAACACGACACTGAACGAACTTCCGCTTATGCTTCTTCTGGCAGCCTTTTCTGCTTCTATCCTCATTAACACGCTTGCACAATCCGCTAAGTTTATTCCTGGCTGCAAAAACCAGCCTAATGCCTCCTTTGCTCACTATCTTCTTTAGATTGTGCGAAACTTTGTGCACATACGGGAAGCGCACTGTTCTTTTTCTTTCTGCCAGACCCGCATCGGTGCCCTTGATCTTTCGCAGACTACATTCTGCAAGCAGGGACTCAGCAACATTTGACACCATCTTCGTGGGGTATCCTGCTGCAGATAGCCTGTTCACCTGTGCGTGGAAACTGCCTTTTGTCTGATGCAGACATATCTTTGCAGTGCGGCTCTTAGGCATGCCTTAGCGATACCGCGCTTAACAATCTTCGAGTGAGCTGACCGGAAAGGGAGAAGGCTCTTCCTGGACCACGGCGAGTATGCCCAACAAATATGGTTGTTAGAAATTGTCAGTTTCATGTCTAAAAACCTGAGCCTATTATTAGAGGGGAGCTCTGAAGTCAATTGGAGGTCATTAAGTTCATAACAGAACACGTCAAAAATATCTGCAACCATTTGCTGTGCGTCATTAGTGCGATATAAAATTAGAAAGTCATCAACATATCGCATTATCTTAACAATGGGCACGTCATCGAGCTTAGTTCAAAGACGCCTGTCATAACTTGCTAGAAGTAAATCGCTTAGTACAGGAGCGATTCTCGAGCCAATGCAGACTCCTTGTTTTTGGATAAAAAATTTGCTGTCTATAGTGACAAAGGTTGATCTCATGTAAAAACTTAGCAATTCTAAAAACCTGCTAACGTCCATTCCACATGCGGTTTGGAATTTTGTTACGCCAAAGCGGTCGATGCAAAGGCTGACTTCCGCGGTCACAGAGCGCTGAGGCAAGGAATAGTAAAGGTCCTTAACGTCAATCGAGAAAGCGCTTACATGTGGTGGGCACTCTTCCCGAAGGAAGTCTGAAACAGTCTCGGGCTTCCTGATGAGGAATGGGTCGTCCACCTCCAGGTGAGAAAGGCACTTCTGCAAGAAAGCAGCGACTTCACGTTGCCACGTGCCTCTTTCAGACACGACTGCGCGGAATGGGCACTGATCCTTGTGTGTCTTCGCACTGAAGAACATAGAAAGGCAGGTTCCTTTCGATGCCCCTACAGACGAAGCCAGCCTCGAGAGGCCGGCTTGTTCACAAAGCTGGACCGCTTTTTCTTGCACCTTGGCAGGTTTGACGGACTTTAATTCCCTGAAGTTGGCTTGGACTGCTTCTTGAGCCTTTTCTTTGTACAGGCCATTAGACACGATGACAAAGCCACCTTCCTTGTCTGACTGTTGCAGCTTCACCTTTGCATCTCTGAGGGCTTCCGCAGCGGAGGTGAGAAGACGTGTGTTTCCTTTCTTGACGTCTTTTGGGAGGCACTCAACTCCTTCCAAGATGCACCTGTTGGCGTCATCTATGGTGGCCCTTTTTGCAGCCGTCCGCACAATAGAAAGTAGCTCAGTTTTGTCCAGACGCGGATGTTCCCAGAACTTCGGTCCCTGCTTGAGAAGGCTGTTGACTTTCGTAGGAATGTTGACGTTGCCAAGCACAACCACTTCCGGTTGGACGGGCCCTGGAGGTATCCTTTTCTGTGGAAGCCAAGGAACTATCTGGCGCCACATGAATTCTGCTGTATTAGATGCCAAACGGAGGTCTTGTCCAAATCTTTTGTTCCCTGCTTGTGTAGATACCTCGCTTCTGCACGCGATGCTCAGGCACTCGGTGTAGAACCTGGCTTGCCTCCAGGTCTCAGATCGCAGAATGCGGCAGACTCGCTTTGCATGACCATCTGACCACAAGGCTCATTTCGGAGGCTTGCCATATCAGAAAGCTCGGTAACACCTGTATCAGCAGCCCATCGATAAATCTACTATCAAAGGAACTTGCGTATCTTAATCAGTGACGTGCCCTTTTTTTAGTCAAGTTGTGTGGTTGTGCGGTATCTTTCTCTCATGCTTATTTTGTGTTGTTACTCGTGCCATTTCATTTATTTGCTGCCTCACCTGTAGCAATAAACCATTTGGTTGTTAGTCAGCGCTGGTGTTTTGTGCTTCTCTTGTTTCTCGTCTTTGATTGCGCTGTTTTTCCAATTCGTAAAAGCATGTTATTCATCGCGCTATTTCGCACCCTACAATCACGGGGTCGTGTGTGGGTACTTCTACAGGGGTGAGCGCGCCCTACTTGACTAAGACGAAGGTAGCGCGAGGTGCGACCGGCTGGCACCGCAGTGTGTCAGGTTGTGCCGTTGCAGATGAATGCCTTCAGCAGAAGCAACAGAAGGAAAAGGAGGAAGCAGCATCACCGGCTCTTTCTCGTCAATGCTCTCAACAGCGGCACTGCACGCAGTGGCGCTGGAACGATGCCGTCGTTCTCGCTGACCGACGTAGGAGCTAGACCGAGTGTCACCGCCAGCTGCAAGCCGCGGTCGAGCGTCAGTGTCGAAGGCGGCAGTAGGAGGCTACACTGGAGTCATTAGGTTTGTCCGCGGTTTTGAAAGCTGCTGCCGAGCCCCGTGGTAAGGGCAGGAAGCCGTTGGTTGCCAAGGCGCGGCCCCGCGGCAATGTGCAGCAGCTTGAGCGTAGAAAGTGAAAGCGGAGAAGCGGCGTCTAGAAAAAGCAGTGAGACCAACAACACGCCGCCGCCGCCAGTTCGAGTGGCAAATAAGCCATTGTGTCCAATCGGTACTGTCGTTTTGTGAATACGTTCGTGAGGCTCATGCGCCTCCGTTCAGCCACTCGTGCCCTGGTGTGCGTTACACTGCGCTCTAGAGCGAATTTTTGTCTTTGACACCGCCGTACTTTCCGCGCTTGAGAAACGGAGGTGTTATTGGACCACACAACCGTCATAAATTACTACCGTGGAATTGAAAAGAAATGCGCTCTTCCACACGGAAAGCAACACCCTCAGAAGTTACTCTTAGAGGCTGCTTCGGACAGGATTCTTCGCATCGACGATTATGAAACATACCAGCAATTGCACTGAATGAGGAATGAAGGTTGCTGGAGTCTTCAACAATGTTTGAGAATGCGAGTCGCCCAAATAAATACTCCCCATCCTCAACCGTTCAAGATCATCTTGAAAGAACGTTCTGCGGGCTTGGAACGTGGAGAACGGAATAGGCAGCATTAGGTACTTGAAATGTTAACGAGAGCTCTTACGTTCGAAGCATAACTGGCATAAATAAAAAAGAGCGGAGTGCAAAAAAGCGCAGGATACATGTACTTTTTGCACAACTTGAGAATGTTGGAGAAATCTGCGGCCTTTTCTGTTAGCTTAGTCTTCAAGGACAAATTGGGTCAAGTGGACGGCTTCTGCGTTATTAAGTATTATCCGAAACTTGCTTGCCGCCGCTTTTATGTCGTCGTTGAGAAGAACGTGCCCAGTCGTCTTGAAAGGGCAGGAAATTTACACCTTCTCAACGGTTAAGGAAAGTTCAAGCAGAAATTCATCAGAAGCCATATCGAACAAAGTAAAGTTTTCTGAATACTCCAAGCTATACATGGAACCAAGAGATAATGTTTAAAAGTGCCGCGTATAGTTGGGAATCTTATGGGCTGTCTGAGAACATCCGCACTCGTATGAGCCGTATAGTAAATTATCAGGAAGAAGAGAAAAAGAGAAAACCCAACATGATTTGGGTTTATGGGTTTATGGGGGTGTAACGTCCCAAAGAGACTCAGGCTATGAGGGCCGCCTTAGTGAAGGACTCCGGAAATTTCGACCACCTTGGGTTCTTTACCTTGCACTGACAACGCACAGACATGGGCCTCGAGCATTTCGCTTCCATCGAAATTTCCTGCCGTCATAGCCTTTTCTCTTTCCATACTCTATCTCTAACACACCTTTACTGCTACTCCAATCTTATAAGCACCTAAGTGCAACCCATTCTCATGACCTGTCTTGGCACGCACAAGTTACAATATTCCCTCAGTATCTAACAAAACTTTATGATTTTGAAGCGTCATCTTCAAAACGCTTCGCCGCATGTTAAATTACTCGCGTACAAGACACTTCATAGGCCGAAACTTGAATACGCGCCAGCCATTAGGAGCACGCATCAATAATATTTCATATCTCATCGACTCATAAATTGTTTCAAAATCGCACTACTAGATTCACTCATTCTGAACACCCGTATGGCGTCAGCGCTTCATATTTAAAACCGGAATTTGGTTTGTCAGAGATATTTTGACGACGCCTCTTTGCCAGTCTTTCGTTGGATCGGAATTTCTTCATTTCTTCCCGTAATCAAGCATCATACATCACAGCTAGAGCTCGTATATCCCACGCACCAGCTATAAGTTTCAAGTTGTGCGCCCACGAGCTCGTGCGACTACCTGGCACCACAGAGTGGAACATCTTCTATTACTCTTACCACGTGCTCATACTCTTTTTTACGACTTTTAGTTGCCCAATGTGTTGGGTGATTACTTGTCACGAGATGTTTCCTTTGTATAAAAACCATTCCCTTATGTAATGCTCTCTACCGGGGAAGTTTAAGGTAATAAATTCAACTGAACTAAGCATGGACTAACGTCAGCAATGGAAATGTCTGGCTTGGCTGGATATACAGGTTGACGTCAAGAGAAATATAGCATTTCCTAGCGTCTGTGTATTTATTGATGCTGATTTTCAAAGAATGAATCGGAACATAAAACGCAGTGAAAAAGAGGGGCTGAATACTGCGCGAAAAATATCATGGGAAGAAGAAAAAACGAGGAGAGCGCAGATGATGCCCTGTAGAGAGACAACAGTGACAACGTGCATGATGTGCTTCTCATCAATAGCGAATATTTTTATCAGCTTGCTTGGACTCCTGTATGGAATTTTCGCTTTATTATCGACCTTCTTCTGGTTGTATTCCCACCCGTCTATTCCGCACAGCAGTTGTGCAATGAAAACAATCTTTTATCCGTGAGGTCCTGTAAGCCTCCTGGGCGGCAATATATTCTCTTGTGTTCCGGATCAGGCCGAGAAAGACAGTCTGACAGGCGAACGAATCTCAACCCAGAGCCTCGCGCATTTGTAGCAGGTATCGATGCGGGACCGTCTCTACTATTTTTCTGCTTCTTAGTCCAACCTTCCCGTCTTTATAGAAACGCAGTCAGCCAGTCTGATGTTCTGTCCTTTTTTTTCAAACAGACGGCAGACAAATAGACAGCTTGCAAATTCTCCAAACCAAACATTTGAAAATTTCTGAATGCACGGAAGGCAGTGGAAGCGCCGCTAGCTGATATATTTCAAACAAAGTGAACATTGCCGGATTGGCGTCATTCTTAACCCATGCAAAAAAAAAGACACAAGGAAAAGCAATGCATATAAGGTAAAGAATTCAGTGGTGGGTTGCATGTAAAGTGCAAGAACGTGAACGAGCGAGAAGTTGGATGCCGGCAACGCAAAAAAGAACGTATCCGCAATAGAACATCTTCGTGAGTTTAGATGCTAACCAGAATGGTATTGAGACCGTGGTGACTTACAAAAGGTGCCCTCAAAAAGCGGCAAGGCCGCGCTCTCTAAGAAGTAGCTGCAAGAAATGCAAACCACCGAAAGTCAACGTAAATGGGCCTACTTATATGTTGACGTATACTGGAACACGACAGGGTGTAGAGGCGCCAATTTGTGGCATAATCGATGTTATCCCGCAGAGAATGCTAAAGACGTTGAAAATTCTTTCGCGAGAACTACACAACAAAACAAAAATCACTTCGCAACGACGAGCAAAGAAAAGGTGTACTATTAGAGTGAGCTTCACAATGGGTTTCATTTACCGTATGTATTCCGCAAAAGTATTTCAAAATATTGGGAGCGATTTTTCACTTCAGGCTACTGCACTGTTCCCTTTAACTTTAGAGAAATGCTTCACTGTATGCTAATGAATTGTGTCCTTTCACATTATTTGGAAATATA